>JAXCGZ010015106.1:0-122500 GCA_037179515.1 Halocaridina rubra
AAGGTAGAGCAACAGTAACAAACTTATTAGAATTTTATGATGTGGTAAGCCAAATCTTACAGGAAAGAGAGGGCTGGGCAGATTGCATATTCCTAGACTTCCAGAAAGCGTTTGACACTGTTCCACATGGGAGACTTATTAGGAAGCTGCAATTAATGGCTAGAATAGGTGGAAATGTTTTGGAATGGATAAAAACTTACTTAGAAGGAAGGGAACAGAGGGTTAGAGTAAGACACTCAGTGTCTGAATGGAGAAGAGTTAGTAGTGGAGTTCCACAGGGTTCAGTTTTAGGGCCACTTTTGTTCCTTGTATATGTAAATGACCTACCAGAGTCTGTAAATTCATTCATGAATATGTTTGCACATGATGCAAAGATTGTGAAGAAAGTAAAAAACGAGAACAATGGTAGAGAACTTCAGGAGGATCTAAATAATCTGCATGAGTGGTCAGAAAAGTGGCTAATGAAATTCAATACTTCAAAATGTAAGGTAATGAGAATGGGTACAAGTGCAAGAAGGCCCAAGCTTGACTACTCGGTGGCTGGAGTACAACTTCAAGAGACAGAAAATGAGAGAGATCTAGGAGTAAACATACTGGCAGATTTGTCTCCAGAAATACATATAAATGGCATAGTAAGGGCAGCATATGCATTCTTATCAAATGTAAGGGTAGCCTTCAGGCACATGGACAAGGAAATGTTCAGAAATATTTATGTAACCTATGTGAGGCCAAAACTCGAATATGCAGCCCCCTTTTGGAATCCGCACTTGAAAAAGCACATAGCTAAGCTTGAAAAAGTTCAAAGACATGCCACGAAACTGGTGCCAGAAATACGCAATCTCAGTTATGATGAGACGCTGAGGGAATTAGACTTACCATCACTGGAAGCTAGAAGAGTGAGGGGGGATATGGTGACAGTCTTTAAATTCCTTCATGGTTATGATAGAGTGGATAGGGATCGATATTTTGATTTGGCTGGCTCTAGAACTAGAGGTCATAGTTTGAAGCTTGGTAAGAAAACTTCTTCGCAGGATGTAAGGAAATACTTTTTCAGTGTAAGAGTAGTTGATAATTGGAATTGGCTAAGCGAGGAGGTAGTTAATGCTATCTCAATCCATAGTTTTAAGGACAGGTATGATAAGTATGACTAAGTATAAAATGGAACAGATGAGGAGACGGGAAGATACGAGCTTTGGGCTCTTTCCCGTAAACACAATTAGGTAATCAATTAGGTAATCACACATACATACAAACATACACACATACACCGTGTGATGGCGCCGATCGTCTACCCCCAACACCATAACCCCCAACATTCTCTCCTCTCCTCTCTCTCTCTCTCTCTCTCTCTCTCTCTCTCTCTCTCTCTCTCTCTCTCTCTCTCTCTCTCTCTCTCTCTCTCTCTCTCTCTCTCTCTCTCTCTCTCTCTCTCTCTCTCTCTCTAACATTCTATTCTACCCAACCCCCCAAACTCCCTTTGTCCCAGCCAACTAGGGAGGGGCACTGTACACAGTTATTAAAGTAAATAAACCAACAGACGTACTAACAATGATATGCCATTAATAACAATAATAATAATAATAATAATAATAATCTCCACATATCAACATCAAGGGAAAATTATTGTCGCCATTAATAATAATAATAATAAAATCTAAGGAAAATTTTTGGAATAGACATCATGAAAGTAATGCAGAGGTATATTAAAACCCAGCAGAGAATTGGATATTCATTACACATCTTTTATAATCCCTCCCCATCTGACAGGTCATTACACTCTCCATCTCTGTTTCTCTTTACTCTATGTATTCTTCATGCCTAGGCCCGATAAAGGCTGTTTAATTTTATTATTTTTTGGCCCGTCCTGGTGTCACTATCATTTAATTTTTTTTTTCTTTTGTTTGCCAAAAAATCTGCGATGTACTGAATTCGCGATAGGTGAACCACGATATAGTAAGGGTTCACTGTAATATCGTCAGGGAAATAGCAATCGAATATTATAAGGAAAATTGAAAAAAAGCATGAAGAACAAACAGCAAGCAAACTTTCGATATAATATCGTCAGAGAAATAGCCTGTAGAGAATATATATATTTCATTTAAGTTTCCCCGATATACGTTTTCTTTTGTAACGAATCGTATAGTATTCTTTTTGTCTCATACTGACTGGTCAGTATGTAAAGAAGATAGAATAATGTTTAGAACCAAGGAATATTAATATGTACATACTATAATCTTGAAAATTAGATAAACCCCAAATAGAATGAGTAAATAAGTATTTTATGAGTAAGATATTGTGCCTGAATAGTGATAAGCATCAGCTGATACGGAAGCGGCAAAACGTTTGCCAATAGAGGTTCGTTCTCCCGCATCCTCCTCCTCTTCTACCGATTAATGCAATCGAATATTATGAAGAATATTGAAAAAAAGCATTAAGAACAAACAGCAAACAAACTTTCGATATGATATCGTCAGGGAAATAGTATATGAGAGTGCATCAGCTGATACGGAGGAGGCAAAACGTTTGCATCCTCATGCTCACCGCCACCATGCACGTCCCAGTGCATTGTATGCCTGTTGCCCACCGCATAATAGAGTACAGTGCAGTATGTTAATTTCTTGCTGTACAGTAAATCTGGATATCTTTTGTATACTCCTAAAAATAGATACAGGGCTTTATGCTTTGTTATGTACCAGTACTTAAAAAATATGTATTTCCTTATCTTATATCTTTGGCATAGTGTGTCTATGTATGGTTGTGGAACGTATCTATGCCCTTTATCATTGTTGCCTATGGAATATGACTCGTTATTTTACGTGATTTTCAATTTACCCGTCACTTCTGAAAACCTATCTTCGCGTTATTCCAAGAACCAGGTGTATATATATACTGTATATAGTAAACAATTTGTGCCTACTCATATATATATATATATATATATATATATATATATATATATATATATATATATATATATATATATATATATATATATATATATATATATATATATATATATATATATATATATATATATATATATATATACAGTGCTGCCTCACTTATCGCGGTAGTTCGGTTCCGGGACCCGGCGCGAACCCGGAAACCCGCGGAATATGATCAGCCTATATGTACATAGATATTTCAATGTATTTTTACGTTTACACTGTATAAACCCTCCCTGTACTTTTAAAAAAACACTCTTTACATTATAAATAACAGCAAGCAACGTAATTTTTTTATGAAAGTGATAGGAAAACTTACCTTGAATGAGGTGATAATGACTTGACATACATAGGTTCCATATTTTACAATAATTTTTACGTTTACGTAAAATAGCGGCCGACATCCACAAACTTTTTTCCTTCTTTCAACATATCTAAGAGTTTCACTTTATCTACAATGGTTAACATTTTCCTTTGCCGCTTAGGCTCACTACAAGAAGCCTTAGAAGATGGCGGATGCTTGGGAGGCATTGCAAAGGTTAAAATATGCGAGTAAAAAAATCACAAGCAAAAAAATATTAATATAAGCACAACATGAATGGCGCACACGAGTGAGGCGAGAGAATGGAAGATGGTGGAAGCCTTTGTCTGAAACGCTGATAGCGGTATCGTATTTTACATGTTGCAATACTGTTAGTATTTATGTTTTTTACTATTTTTTACTGTTATATTATTCTTAGGCTAAGAAATACATTTTTTTTTTATCAATAAAATCATGAAACTACTGGAAATATAAATATATATGCTAGCTCACGTAGCTTCGTCCCCAATACATTGTACGCTATCGAACACAAGCAAAACATGAGTTAGACTGAACGAGTCTTTGTCCAAAACGCTGATAGCGGTATCGTATTTTACATGTTGCAATACTGTTAGTATTTATGTTTTTTACTATTTTTTACTGTTTTATTATTCTTAGGCTAATAAATACGTTTTTTTTATCAATAAAATCATGAAACTACTGGAAATATAAATATATATGCTAGCTCACGTAGCTGCGACCCCAATACATTGTACGCTATCGAACACTATTTCGTATGATGCAATGCTGTGAGTTATACTGTACGTACGTATATCATTCAGTTATTAGTACAATGTATATTAATTTAAAATTCATCTACTTATTTGATGATTGTACAAAATCTATTGTATTTTTTCATTGTAATTTGGACCAAATATTCCTTTTGTAAAGATTATACTGTACTTTTCAAAAGAGGTGGTCAATAAACGTATCTATCTATCTATCTATCTATCTACATTTATGTTTTTTACTATTTTTTACTGTTTTATTATTCGTAGGCTGGGAAATATTTTTTTTTTATCAATTAGATAATGAAATACTGAGAATGAAAATACTGAGAATTTTTTTTTTTTAATTTTGATATTTTTGCATATACCCATGAAATAAAATAATAATTTATAAAAATAAAAACGCGATAGAGTGAGAAAGCGAGCCAAGAAGCGCGAATAACTGGGGTAACAATATATATATATATATATATATATATATATATATATATATATATATATATATATATATATATATATATATATATATATATATATATATATATATATATATATATCAGGGTAGTGAGCCATTACTTTATTTACATTTGTAAAACTCTGAAGCTTACTAATTTTTTTAAATTAAATTATGGAATGTCAATTAGCACACCTCTGTCCTTTTAAGGGGTTAAACTTTTAATAAGATAATATTTTCGCAGAGTTACGACTTGCAATGATTCAGCTGAATGTTGGTATGAAAAAAACGGATAATATATCAAGAGCTCTTCTTAAGATAAAAGAAGCTGTTGGAAATGGCGCTCAGCTTGTTGCTCTTCCTGAGTGTTTCAATTCTCCATATGGAACCAGTAAGTATTGGATACAATGTTTACTTGAATTTCTAAGTAAGTAGTAGATATTAATTCATGTAAAACAAATCCTGGATGTCGTTCATAAATAAGTAATTTATATATGCAAATATAGTAACAGTATTATCATACAGCAAAAAGGAGAAATATGTATATAGAAAGAACATATTTTGACACATATAGTACATATATCTAAGGGAAAGGAGTATAATATACCTCTTCAAATACATTGCTTTTAGGTATCTTACACATATGTTAAAATGTATGCTAATAGTTTCTTGAATCAATATGTCTCGCCTTGAATTAAATTCATAGTGAGCTATAGAGAATGTTAATGTCCCGTGTTAGAAGACAGGAGACCTTCCTCAGCCAGTATAAGGCATACTCTTTTTGGTTGCTGTGGCTTCAATGATGCAGATGTTGTCAAGAGCATGGTAAGGCTAAGGGTGGGCAATTGGACATTGCACCATACGTGTTAAGAAAGTTAAATGCAGCATTAGATGCAGGAAAACCTTTCATTAATTTCAGTGTACTCTGGTTCAGTAACACATTATTATAACAACATTTTTTTTTCATAAGGAAAGAAATAATTGGAGGAAAATTGGGTTACATCACAATTCAGGAACTGAACTCTGACATAAGTCAAGGCCTGCCCATGTATATATATATATATATATATATATATATATATATATATATATATATATATATATATATATATATATATATATATATATATATATATATATATATATATATATATATATATATATATATATATATATATATATATATATATATATATGTTCATATTACAGATTCCCCAACCTCACTCGTGGCTTCATGTTAGCATTTAATTCAATTCCCAATCTCATTCGGGCATGAAATATCAAATAAGCACATTACATATGTGAAAACATGAATAATTTTTTACCCCGACCGGGACTCGAACCTAGGACTTATGATTACTAAGTCAAGGCGCTACCACTACACCACAGAAGGTTAAAAGGAATCCAACCTTATAGCTTATATCTGCTATACTTAGGAATGAACGCATTCTATCTGAATGCCACTATGTTCATATTACAGATTCCCCAACCTCACTCGTGGCTTCATGTTAGCATTTAATTCAATTCCCAATCTCATTCGGGCATGAAATATCAAATAAGCACATTACATATGTGAAAACATGAATAATTTTTTACCCCGACCGGGACTCGAACCTAGGACTTATGATTACTAAGTCAAGGCGCTACCACTACACCACAGAAGGTTAAAAGGAATCCAACCTTATAGCTTATATCTGCTATACTTAGGAATGAACGCATTCTATCTGAATGCCACTATGTTCATATTACAGATTCCCCAACCTCACTCGTGGCTTCATGTTAGCATTTAATTCAATTCCCAATCTCATTCGGGCATGAAATATCAAATAAGCACATTACATATGTGAAAACATGAATAATTTTTTACCCCGACCGGGACTCGAACCTAGGACTTATGATTACTAAGTCAAGGCGCTACCACTACACCACAGAAGGTTAAAAGGAATCCAACCTTATAGCTTATATCTGCTATACTTAGGAATGAACGCATTCTATCTGAATGCCACTATGTTCATATTACAGATTCCCCAACCTCACTCGTGGCTTCATGTTAGCATTTAATTCAATTCCCAATCTCATTCGGGCATGAAATATCAAATAAGCACATTACATATGTGAAAACATGAATAATTTTTTACCCCGACCGGGACTCGAACCTAGGACTTATGATTACTAAGTCAAGGCGCTACCACTACACCACAGAAGGTTAAAAGGAATCCAACCTTATAGCTTATATCTGCTATACTTAGGAATGAACGCATTCTATCTGAATGCCACTATGTTCATATTACAGATTCCCCAACCTCACTCGTGGCTTCATGTTTTCACATATGTAATGTGCTTATTTGATATTTCATGCCCGAATGAGATTGGGAATTGAATTAAATGCTAACATGAAGCCACGAGTGAGGTTGGGGAATCTGTAATATGAACATAGTGGCATTCAGATAGAATGCGTTCATTCCTAAGTATAGCAGATATAAGCTATAAGGTTGGATTCCTTTTAACCTTCTGTGGTGTAGTGGTAGCGCCTTGACTTAGTAATCATAAGTCCTAGGTTCGAGTCCCGGTCGGGGTAAAAAATTATTCATGTTTTCACATATGTAATGTGCTTATTTGATATTTCATGCCCGAATGAGATTGGGAATTGAATTAAATGCTAACATGAAGCCACGAGTGAGGTTGGGGAATCTGTAATATGAACATAGTGGCATTCAGATAGAATGCGTTCATTCCTAAGTATAGCAGATATAAGCTATAAGGTTGGATTCCTTTTAACCTTCTGTGGTGTAGTGGCAGCGCCATGACTTAGTAATCATAAGTCCTAGGTTCGAGTCCCGGTCGGGGTAAAAAATTATTCATGTTTTCACATATGTAATGTGCTTATTTGATATTTCATGCCCGAATGAGATTGGGAATTGAATTAAATGCTAACATGAAGCCACGAGTGAGGTTGGGGAATTTGTAATATGAACATAGTGGCATTCAGATAGAATGCGTTCATTCCTAAGTATAGCAGATATAAGCTATAAGGTTGGATTCCTTTTAACCTTCTGTGGTGTAGTGGTAGCGCCTTGACTTAGTAATCATAAGTCCTAGGTTCGAGTCCCGGTCGGGGTAAAAAATTATTCATGTTTTCACATATGTAATGTGCTTATTTGATATTTCATGCCCGAATGAGATTGGGAATTGAATTAAATGCTAACATGAAGCCACGAGTGAGGTTGGGGAATCTGTAATATGAACATAGTGGCATTCAGATAGAATGCGTTCATTCCTAAGTATAGCAGATATAAGCTATAAGGTTGGATTCCTTTTAACCTTCTGTGGTGTAGTGGTAGCGCCTTGACTTAGTAATCATAAGTCCTAGGTTCAAGTCCCGGTCGGGGTAAAAAATTATTCATGTTTTCACATATGTAATGTGCTTATTTGATATTTCATGCCCGAATGAGATTGGGATATATATATATATATATATATATATATATATATATATATATATATATATATATATATATATATATATATATATATATATATATATATATATATATATATATATATATATATATGTGTGTGTGATTACCTAATTGTGTTTACGGGAAAGAGCCCAAAGCTCGTATCTTTGTTTGTATGTATGTATGTATGTATGTATGTATGTATGTGATTACCTAATTGTGTTTACGGGAAAGAGCCCAAAGCTCGTATCTTCCCGTCTCCTCATTGGTTCCGTTATATACTTAGTGATATTTATCATACCTGTCCTTAAAACTATGGATTGAGATAGCATTAACTACCTCCTCGCTTAGCCAATTCCAATTATCAACTACTCTTACACTGAAAAAGTATTCTTACATCCTGCAAAGAAGTTTTCTTACCAAGCTTCAAACTATGACCTCTAGTTCTAGAGCCAGCCATATCAAAATATCGATCCCTATCCATTCTATCATAACCATGAAGTAATTTAAAGACTGTCACCATATCCCCCCTCACTCTTCTAGCTTCGAGTTCTGGCACCAGTTTCGTGGCATGTCTTTGAACTTTTTCAAGCTTAGCTATGTGCTTTTTCAAGTGCGGATTCCAAAAGGGGGCTGCATATTCGAGTTTTGGCCTCACATAGGTTACATAAATATTTCTGAACATTTCCTTGTCCATGTGCCTGAAGGCTACCCTTACATTTGATAAGAATGCATATGCTGCCCTTACTATGCCATTTATATGTATTTCTGGAGACAAATCTGCCAGTATGTTTACTCCTAGATCTCTCTCATTTTCTGTCTCTTGAAGTTGTACTCCAGCCACCGAGTAGTCAAGCTTGGGCCTTCTTGCACTTGTACCCATTCTCATTACCTTACATTTTGAAGTACTGAATTTCATTAGCCACTTTTCTGACCACTCATGCAGATTATTTAGATCCTCCTGAAGTTCTCTACCATTGTTCTCATTTTTTACTTTCTTCACAATCTTTGCATCATCTGCAAACATATTCATGAATGAATTTACAGACTCTGGTAGGTCATTTACATATACAAGGAACAAAAGTGGCCCTAAAACTGAACCCAGTGGAACTCCACTACTAACTCTTCTCCATTCAGACACTGAGTGTCTTACTCTAACCCTCTGTTCCCTTCCTTCTAAGTAAGTTTTTATCCATTCTAAAACATTTCCACCTATTCTAGCCATTGATTGCAGCTTCCTGATAAGTCTCCCATGTGGAACAGTGTCAAACGCTTTCTGGAAGTCTAGGAATATGCAATCTGCCCAGCCCTCTCTTTCCTGTAAGATTCGGCTGAGCTCATCATAAAATTCTAATAAGTTTGTTACTCTTGATCTACCTTCTCTGAAGCCATGTTGCCTCACTGACAAAAAGTTGAAGGATTCCAAGTGAAGAGAGATATGTTTCCTTAGTAGTTTCTCCATAACTTTGAAAACTATGCTGGTCAAGGAAACTGGTCTATAGTTCAGAGCCGTATCCCTCCTTCCCTTTTTGAAGATAGGTATCACATTTGCTTGTTTCCAGCATCTTGGAATCTCCCCTGACTCCAGTGACTTTTTAAATATGATTCTTAGTGCCACTGATATTGAGTTTGCGCATTTTTTAAGCACATGAGGGGATATGTCATCAGGACCTGTAGCTTTATGAATATCTAAATCCATCAGCGCTTTGCATACCTCTGTGGCTGTAAGGTTGATGTTCTCTAATACCGGCCCTTGAGCTTCTATCACTGCAATCTGAGGGGGTGGGGTATTTTCTACTGTAAATACTGACTGAAACTCCTTGTTCAATTCTTTGCAGATCTCTTCATCCGTCTCAGTGATGCTTCCATCCGCTCTCTTTAGCCTTAAAACCTGTTCTTTTACCTTCAGTTTTCCTCTGATAAAGCTGTGGAAAAGCTTGGGATTTTCTTTAGCCTTCCTGGTGATGTCCCTCTCATAGTCTCTCTCTGTCTCTCTCCTTTTACTTAGGTAGTCATTTCTTGCTCTTTTGTAGGTTTGCCAGGCATTTATGTTTTTTCTCCTCCTATACCTTTTCCAGCATTTGTCTCTCCACTCCTTAGCTCTTTTACACCCATTATCAAACCATTTCTCTCTGGCATGAATTATACCTACTTTGGTGACAGGTATGCAGCAATCTACTATCTTCCCATATTTCTCACAAATGATATCATACATTTCTTGTACAGATTTGTTGTAAAATAAGGTTCTCCAGTCAATAACTGCAAAAAGCTCATTCATTTTGATGTAATCTCCTTTCGGATAGTTCCTCCTCATGTCCTCAGTGCCTCTACTCTCAGGAAGAATATCTTCAATGATATACTCCATCAACAACACAGTGGTCACTCTTTCCAATTGGTGGTTCATACTAAATTTTTTCAATATCCAACACATTATCTGTGAACACTAGATCAAGTAGTGATGGCTCATCCCCACCCCTGGCCCTTGTTGGTTCCATTACATGTTGGTGTAGGAAATTCCCTTGTACGCAATCTAGGAATCTTGCCCCGAATGAATCCTCACCACTGTGTGGGTCAAGATTTATCCAATCTATCTCTTTATGATTAAAGTCTCCCATAATCAAAATCCTACATTTTTTTTCCCGTGCCATGTTAACAACTGAGTTTATGACTTCAATAGTACCTATATGACTTTCCTCATAAACTTCAAGCCTATTTTGGTTCCTTGGTGGGTTGTATACAACAGTTATTATAATGCTCTCTGACCCAGTATTTATGCGAGCAACAAGAAATTCCTTGAACTCGATTTCTATAGCCAAGTTTATTTCTTCAACTTGAATCCTTTCACTTATGAGCAGTGCTATCCCTCCACCAGTCCTCTCAGATCTTTCAACCCTTAGTATTCTGAAGCCCTTAGGAAAAACTGTGACACTGTTTATGCCCTCACTCAACTTAGTCTCTGTAATTGCTACTATATCTGCCTTACTGTTGTGAATCCTATCTTTTAATTCTACTGCCTTACCAGCTAATCCATCAGCATTTGTGTATAACAATCTTAATGAGGCCCCATCCCCTGTATGTATGTATATATGTATGTATATATGTATGTATGTATGTATGTATGTATGTATGTATGCATGCATGCATGCATGCATGCATGCATGCATACATACATACATACATACATACACACGCACACACACAGTACACACATCCCAGTATCTCTTAAATTTTTCCTTGTGTTTTTGAGTGACTAAGTGCTTAGTGGAAAACTTTACCATAATTTCCCTAAATAAGAAATCCTGCAGAGTATTGTGAGTAAAAAACTTATGTTTGTTGTATGACGAGACTGTCCAAAATATTGAAGGAAAAAAATGAGAACATTTTCGTGAGGGGAAAGGGAAGAAGCAGTCCTGTGTCTGCCTTGAAGGAAATTTAGAAGAGTTGCCAGAGATGAAGCCATCACATCACATTACCTAATTTTTTGTATAAACTGGGGAAAGCTATTAAGCCGTTTACCTGATCCTGTGGTTCCATATATTGTTAAAATCAGTATCCTTCCCATTTATATTAACTTGTTAGTTAGTTTGATACACGAAATTATTGAATAATAAAATAAATACCAAAAATACACCTGTCAACAGTACTGAGTTAAGTTGCCAAGTAGCACAGCTGTCTTATATTCTTCAGTTTTTTTTTTTTTTTTTAGCGCTCTCTTTTACTATTTTTTTTATTTTGTATATATATTGAGTTAAATGTAAAGTCTGATCCTGTGATAACATATCTTGGTTAGCAAGTGAGTTTATCAGTTAAAGAAGAATATATAGCAGAAACAGGTGGGTGTCTCCTCAGATACAAATTCGAAATTTTTTGCAGTTTGACTTTAGCCTTTGTTTTATTAGCATTTTTTTTTTCTCTTTATCCTCAAATTACCATAGTCAATTTTTTAAGTTAAGATGTGTGTTACCAGAGAGGAGATAAATTGAGTCACTGAATAGCACTTATATGAAGATATAAAAATTCTGTGTGAAGCTTAAATAAAAGTTTTTTCTCTTTTTTTTCTCTCTCTTCTTCTTTCTATATTCTGTGAGAGGGAAAACATAAAAATGAGGCCATCTCTGTCCCAAACCTTTCCCACCCATGGGTCGGGGGGGAGGGGTAGCTTTTAGGAGACTAAAACAGAAAATCAAGGATTTAGAGGCCATGGTTATAAACCTTGATGATAAAATTCGGAATATGGATAGAGAAATGAAAGAGAATGAAACACTCAGAGAGGAAATTAGACTTTTGGAGGAAGCAAATAAAGCACAAGGGCAGGAGAGAAAGGAACTAGAAAAACGAATAAAGAAACTGGAAGGGGAAAAGAGTGAACTAGAAACCAGAATTTCTAAACAAGAAGATAAAAACAAACAGCTGAACGACAGCCTAAATGAATTAGATGTTAGTTCACTGCTCTCTTCTGAGAGAGACGAAATTGCAGCTTGGAATGTCCAAATTAAGGAAAATATTGAACAGTTTAGAAAAGAGTTCCAGGAGTTGAATATGGAACATGATGCCATGAAAACTTCCTTTGCTGAGGCACTAAAGGGGAATGTGGCAGTAAAAGAAGCTGTAAAGGTAGTGGCACTGGAAAACATACAAACAGTTGACTATAAAGAGACAGTAATCGAAAAAATGAAAGACGTTGTGATGGACAGGGCAAATCCAATGATTAAGCAGGCCCTTGATAAAGAGAAGGCAGTGGTAATCTCAGGCATAAACGAATTCCAAGAGCCAACATGGCAGGGGAGACTTAAAGAAAATAAAGCTAGGGTTGTAGACCTGATAAGAAAGCTTGGGGTAGTTTGTGGTCCTGAGGATATTGTAAACATTCACCAACTAGGCAAATATTCGAGGGAGGGAAAGCAAAAGTAACCTTTGAGAGAGGGGAAACATGTAGGGATATATTGTTGAGAAAAAAAAGTCTAAAAGACCTTCAAGAATTCAAAGAAGTGTTCATTAGATGATACAGAACACAGGAAGAGATGTGAAAGATCAAAAACTTGTTGCAAGAGGCAAGAAGGTTAAATGAGGAAAGAAATGAAGAAGAGAAGAAAATTTTTCATTTCAGAGTTCTTCCAGACAAAGGGGAGATAAAGAAGATAATGACAGAAGATCAGGGGATGGGGCCTCATTAAGATCGTTATACACAAATGCTAATGGATTAGCTGGTAAGGCAGTAGAATTAAAAGATAGGATTCACAACAGTAAGGCAGATATAGTAGCAATTATAGAGACTAAGTTGAGTGAGGACATAAACAGTGTCACAGTTTTTCCTAAGGGCTTCAGAATATTAAGGGTTGAAAGATCTGAGAGGACTGGTGGAGGGATAGCACTGCTCATAAGTGAAAGGATTCAAGTTGAAGAAATAAACTTAGCTATAGAAAGTGAGTTCAAGGAATTTCTTGTTGCTCGCATAAATACTGGGTCAGAGAGCATTATAATAACTGTTGTATATAACCCACCAAGGAACCAGAATAGGCTAGAAGTTTCAGATGAAAGTCATATAGGTACTATTGAAGTCATAAACTCAGTTGTTAACATGGCACGGGAGAGAAAATGTAGGATTTTGATTATGGGAGATTTTAATCATAAAGAGATAGATTGGATAAATCTTGACCCACACAGTGGTGAGGACTCAATCGGGGCAAGATTCCTAGATTGCGTACAAGGGAATTTCCTACACCAACATGTAATGGAACCAACGAGGGCCAGGGGTGGGGATGGGCCATCACTACTTGATCTAGTGTTCACAGATAATGTGTTGGATATTGAAAGAATTGAGTATGAACCACCAATTGGAAAGAGTGACCACTGTGTGTTGTTGATGGAGTATATCATTGAAGATATTCTGCCTGAGAGTAGAGGCACTGAGGACATGAGGAGGAACTATCCGAAAGGAGATTACATCAAAATGAATGAGCTTTTTGCAGTTATTGACTGGAGAACCTTATTTTACAACAAATCTTTACAAGAATGTATGACGTCTTTTGTGAGAAATATGGAAAGATAGTAGATTGCTGCATACCTTTCACCAAAGTAGGTGTAATTCATGCCAGAGAGAAATGGTTCGATAATGAGTGTAAAAGAGCTAAGGAGTGGAGAGACAAATGCTGGAAAAGGTATAGGAGGAGAAAAAACATAAATGCCTGGCAAACCTACAAAAGAGCAAGAAATGACTACCTAAGTAAAAGGAGAGAGACTATGAGAGGGACATCACCAGGAAGGCTAAAGAAAATCCCAAGCTTTTCCACAGCTTTATCAGAGGAAAACTGAAGGTAAAAGAACAGGTTTTAAGGCTAAAGAGAGCGGATGGAAGCATCACTGAGACGGATGAAGAGATCTGCAAAGAATTGAACAAGGAGTTTCAGTCAGTATTTACAGTAGAAAATACCCCACCCCCTCAGATTGCAGAGATAGAAACTCAAGGGCCGGTATTAGAGAACATTAACCTTACAGACACAGAGGTATGCAAGGCGCTGATGGATTTAGATGTTCATAAAGCTACAGGTCCTGATTACATATCCCCTCATGTACTTAAAAAATGCATAAGCTCAATATCAGTGGCACTAAGTATCATATTTAAAAAGTCACTGGAGTCAGGAGAGATTCCAAAATGCTGGAAACAAGCAAACGTTATACCTATCTTCAAAAAGGGAAGGAGGGACACGGCTCTGAACTATAAACCAGTTTCCTTGACCAGCATAGTTTGCAAAGTTATGGAGAAACTACTAAGGAAACATATCTCTCTTCACTTGGAATCCTTCAACTTTTTGTTAGTGAGGCAACATGGCTTCAGAGAAGGTAGATCAATAGTAACAAACTTATTAGAATTTTATGATGAGGTAAGCCGAATCTTACAGGAAAGAGAGGGCTGGGCAGATTGCATATTCCTAGACTTCCAGAAAGCGTTTGACACTGTTCCACATGGGAGACTTATTAGGAAGCTGCAATCAATGGCTAGAATAGGTGGAAATGTCTTGGAATGGATAAAAACTTACTTAGAAGGAAGGGAACAGAGGGTTAGAGTAAAATACTCAGTGTCTGAATGGAGAAGAGTTAGTAGTAGAGTTCCACAGGGTTCAGTTTTAGGGCCACTTTTGTTCCTTGTATATGTAAATGACCTACCAGAGTCTGTATGAATATGTTTGCAGATGATGCAAAGATTGTGAAGAAAGTAAGAAACGAGAACAATGGTAGAGAACTTCAGGAAGATCTAAATAGTCTGCATGAGTGGTCAAAAAATTGGCTAATGAAATTCAGTACTTCAAAATGTAAGGTAATGAGAATGGGTACAAGTGCAAGAAAGCCCATGCTTGACTACTCGGTGGCTGGAGTACATCTTCAAGAAACAGAAAATGAGCGAGATCTAGGAGTAAACATACAGGCAGATTTGTCTCCAGAAATACATATAAATGGCATAGTAAGGGCAGCATATGCATTCTTATCAAATGTAAGGGTAGCCTTCAGGCACATGGACAAGGAAATGTTCAGAAATATTTATGTAACCTATGTGAGGCCAAAACTCGAATACGCAGCCCCCATTTATAATCCGCACTTGAAAAAGCACATAGTTAACCTTGAAAAAGTTCAATGACATGCCACGAAACTGGTGCCAGAAATACGCACTCAGTTATGATGAGAGGCTGAGTGAATTAGACTTACCATCACTCGAAGCTAGAAGATTGAGAGGGGGATATGGTGACAGTCTTTAAATTCGTTCATGGTTATGATAGAGTGGATAGGGATCGATATTTTGATATGGCAGGCTCTAGAACTAGAGGTCATAGTTTGAAGCTTGGTAAGAAAACTTCTTTGCAGGATGTAAGGAAATACTTTTTCAGTGTAAGAGTAGTTGATAATTGGAATTCGCTAAGCGAGGAGGTAGTTAATGCTATCTCAATCAATAGTTTTAAGGACAGGTATGATAAGTATCACTAAGTAGAAAATGGGACTGATTAGGAGACGGGAAGATACGAGCTTTGGGCTCTTTCCCGTAAACAAAATTAGGTAATTACATACATACATACATAAACTCAGTTGTTAACATGGCACGGGAGAGAAAATGTAGGATTTTGATTATGGGAGATTTTAATCATAAAGAGATAGATTGGATAAATCTTGACCCACACAGTGGTGAGGACTCATTCGGGGCAAGTTTCCTAGATTGCGTACAAGGGAATTTCCTACACCAACATGTAATGGAACCAACGAGGGCCAGGGATGGGGATGAGCCATTACTACTTGATCTAGTGTTCACAGATAATGTGTTGGATATTGAAAAAATTGAGTATGAACCATCAGTTGGAAAGAGTGACCACTGTATGTTGTTGATGGAGTATATCATTGAATATATTCTGCCTGAGAGTAGAGGTACTGAGGACATGAGGAGGAACTATCCGAAAGGAGATTACATCAAAATGAATGAGCTTTTTGCAGTTATTGACTGGAGAACCTTATTTTACAACAAATCTTTACAAGAATGTATGACGTCTTTTGTGAGAAATATGGAAAGATAGTAGATTGCTGCATACCTTTCACCAAAGTAGGTGTAATTCATGCCAGAGAGAAATGGTTCGATAATGAGTGTAAAAGAGCTAAGGAGTGGAGAGACAAATGCTGGAAAAGGTATAGGAGGAGAAAAAACATAAATGCCTGGCAAACCTACAAAAGAGCAAGAAATAACTACCTAAGTAAAAGAAGAGAGGCAGAGAGAGACTATGAGAAGGATATCACCAGGAAGGCTAAAGAAAATCCCAAGCTTTTCCACAGCTTTATCAGAGGAAAACTGAAGGTAAAAGAACAGGTTTTAAGGCTTAAGAGAGAGGATGGAAGCATCACTGAGACTGATGAAGAGATCTGCAAAGAATTGAACAAGGAGTTTCAGTTAGTATTTACAGGAGAAAATACCCCACCCCCTCAGATTGCAGAGATAGAAGCTCAAGGGCCGGTATTAGAGAACATTAACCTTACAGCCACAGAGGTATGCAAGGTGCTGATGAAGTTAGATATTCATAAAGCTACAGGTCCTGATGACATATCCCCTCATGTACTTAAAAAATGCGCAAACTCAATATCAGTGGCACTAAGTATCATATTTAAAAAGTCACTGGAGTCAGGGGAGTTTCCAAGATGCTGGAAACATGCAAACGTGATACCTATATTCAAAAATGGGAAGGAGGGACACGGCTCTGAACTATAGACCAGTTTTCTTGATCAACATAGTTTGCAAAGTTATGGAGAAACTACTAAGGAAACATATCTCTCTTCACTTGGAATCCTTCAACATTTTGTCAGTGAGGCAACATGGCTTCAGAGAAGGTAGATCAACAGTAACAAACTTATTAGAATTTTATGATGAGGTAAGCCGAATCTTACAGGGAAGAGAGGGCTGGGCAGATTGCATATTCCTAGACTTCCAGAAAGCATTTGACACTGTTCCACATGGGAGACCTATTAGGAAGCTGCAAGCAATGGCTAGAATAGGTGGAAATGTCTTGGAATGGATAAAAACTTACTTAGAAGTAAGGGAACAGAGGGTTAGAGTAGGACACTCAGTGTCTGAATGGAGAAGAGTTAGTAGTGGAGTTCCACAGGGTTCAGTTTTAGGGCCACTTTTGTTCCTTGTATATGTAAATGACCTACCAGAGTCTGTATGAATATGTTTGCAGATGATGCAAAGATTGTGAAGAAAGTAAGAAACGAGAACAATGGTAGAGAACTTCAGGAAGATCTAAATAGTCTGCATGAGTGGTCAGAAAAGTGGCTAATGAAATTCAGTAATGTAACGTAATGAGAATGGGTACAAGTGCAAGAAGGCCCAAGCTTGACTACTCGGTGGCTGGAGTACAACTTCAAGAGACAGAAAATGAGCGAGATCTTGGAGTAAACATACTGGCAGATTTGTCTCCAGAAATACATATAAATGGCATAGTAAGGGCAGCATATGCATTCTTATCAAATGTAAAGGTAGCCTTCAGGCACATGGACAAGGAAATGTTCAGAAATATTTATGTAACCTATGTGAAGCCAAAACTCGAATATGCAGCCCCCTTTTGGAATCCGCACTTGAAAAAGCACATAGCTAAGCTTGAAAAAGTTCAAAGACATGTCACGAAACTGGTGCCAGAAATACGCACTCTCAGTTATGATGAGAGGCTGAGTGAATTAGAACTTCAGGAAGATCTAAATAGTCTGCATGAGTGGTCAGAAAAGTGGCTAATGAAATTCAATAATGTAAGGTAATGAGAATGGATACAAGTGCAAGAAGGCCCAAGTTTGACTACTCGGTGGCTGGAGTACAACTTCAAGAGACAGAAAATGAGAGAGATCTTGGAGTAATCATACTGGCAGATTTGTCTCCAGAAATACATATAAATGGCATAGTAAGGCCAGCATATGCATCCTTATCAAATGTAAGGGTAGCCTTCAGGCACATGGACAAGGAAATGTTCAGAAATATTTATGTGAAGCTAAAACTCGAATATGCAGCCCCCTTTTGGAATCTGCACTTGAAAAAGCACATAGCTAAGCTTGAAAAAGTTCAAAGACATGTCACGAAACTGGTGCCAGAAATTCGCACTCTCAGTTATGATGAGAGGCTGAGTGAATTAGACTTACCATCACTCGAAGCTAGAAGAGTGAGGGGGGATATGGTGACAGTCTTTAAATTCGTTCATGGTTATGATAGAGTGGATAGGGATCGATATTCTGTTATGGCAGGCTCTAGAACTAGAGGTCATAGTTTGAAGCTCGGTAAGAAAACTTCTTTGCAGGACGTAAGGAAATACTTTTTCAGTGTAAGAGTAGTTGATAATTGGAATTGGCTAAGCGAGGAGATAGTTAATGCTATCTCAATCAATAGTTTTAAGGACAGGTATGATAAGTATCACTAAGTAGAAAATGGAACTGATCAGGAGACGGGAAGATACGAGCTTTGGGCTCTTTTCCCGTAAACACAATTAGGTAATTACATACATACATACATACATACATACATACATATATATATATATATATATATATATATATATATATATATATATATATATATATATATATATATATATATATATATATATATATATATATATATATATATATATATATATATATATATATATATATATATATATATACCTTGGCTGTTTCCCCCTTTAATTGGGGGGTAGCCGACATCAAAAAAGGAAAACAGTTTGGGGAGAAGTTATTCTCCCCTCTACTCCCCCTCTTCTTTGACGTCTCACAGGAGTTATATATATATATATATATATATATATATATATATATATATATATATATATATATATATATATATATATATATATATATATATATAATATATATATATATATATATATATATATATATATATATATATATATATATATATATATATATATATATATATATATATATAAAGGGGGTTCTCAATTTATGTCAGGGTTCCGTTTCTGAAATGTAATGCAACCCAATTTTCATTGTAAGTTGGAATACACCTGAATATAAACCTAGGTCCTCCACCTATGCTAAAAATAAATAATCTAAAACATAGAAACATAATCTAAGTTCATAATCTAAGACACAAAAATGGTAAAAGTACACTATACAGTATTGGTTACTTTTGCTCTTTTGATTGGCTTGCACACTGAAAGGGGTGTTGGAAGAGTAGGAGAGACAGGCTTATGCGGAGGAGGAAGCTGGAGAGGCAGTTGTTGAAGAGACTGGGGCAGGTGATTCTTGAGAGGCAAGAGAACCTGCTGGAGAAACTGAAGCAGATGAGTCTGTAGAGATAGCTGAGATAGAGGGTACAGGATATGTTAGAAGCACAGTACCTCTCCACTTCTGGCACAAAATGGTTACTGAACAGTCCTCAAAAAATCTGAAGGGTTACCAAAACCTTCTTGTTGAACTTTCAGATGACAGCAGTTTACCCTTCCAAATGCCCCAGAATGCCCGTGGATATTCTGCCTAGTAAACCAATAAGGGTTTCAGCTTGAAGTCTCCAGGAGCAAATTCAGTTTCTCCTTGCTGACTTTATGTCTTATCCTTAGCGATGTACGTACGACTAGGCATGCGCTTCCAAAACAAACCTGATTCATTCACGTTAAATACTTGTTGGGCACATTCACTCCCCTCCCTAATTATTTTTGCTAACATGCTGGGAAAATCTCTTGCTGCTTAATTAAATCTTATTCCTTCAAATAGCCAAATACATAAACAAATAAATAAATAAAATTATTTACATGATATATGCATATGCAACGATGCTGCGTGACAACTTATTCATCCACCACGCTCAACAAAGTGTTCCTAATTAAGATCATATTTACGGCCATGTGTTTGGTAATTTTGTAAATAAATTCAATCTAATTGCTTCAGATAACAAAATGCATAAACAAGTATTTAAACAAAGCCATTAAGTTGATATTTGTGGATGCAGCAGTGCTGCTAGATGTGTATTTGTCCGCCACACTCATAAACTGTTCAACGTGCAAAGTTTGTATTTACCACACAAACTAAAAATGTCAAAAAACTGATTTTATAATAATTTATTAATATTTTATGGGCCTGCGTCGGTATGATGAAACATCTCAACTCGAGGTCAGTGTTAACCAAGGATTCCCTGAATATATATATATATATATATATATATATATATATATATATATATATATATATATATATATATATATATATATATATATATATATATATATATATATATATATATATATATATATATATATATATATATATATAGTGTTTATATATTTGGTTATACTTAAGGACTATTTAGAATTAAAAAGAAAAAAAGCTGTAAATATGATATTATTCTAAATGCACACAAATACACAGCTAGCAGCACAGCTGTACTCGTATTTATCAAGTTAATTGTTTCATGTATTTATTTGTTTGCATATTTGGTTATATTTAAAGATTATATTGAATTTAAAAAACAAACCATAGCCGTAAATACGATTTTCTTCGCAATAGTTTGGTGGGCTTTGTGTGAGAATACGCCATCACGCAGCATTAGAAGAAGAACCACCGTTTAGTTTATTCCAGCCCGCCACATTGTGCCTCGTGTTTTATCTGCTCTTTTGTTTGTTTGCTCATTTTGCTCGTTACTGACATTACTATGTCTCTCAAGCATGTTGGTGATAGTACTGATGGCAGTGCTACGAAGAAAAGAAAAGCCATCACTATGAAAATTAAAATTGAAATAGTAAGCCGTCCTGAAAAAGGAGAACCTTCTACGAACATTGGCCTCAATCTCTGTTTAGCCCATACGACTGTGACTACGATCATCAAAGTCAAAGATCGCATCCATGACCACATGAAAAGTTCGACTAGGCAGCGTAGTCACCTTATGGTTGAGATGGAAAGATTGCTAGTGCTTTGGCTTGAAGACCAGAATTGACAGCATATCCCAGTAAGCTTCATTTTAATACAGGAAAAGGCTAAAATATTTTTTGAAGCCTTGAAAAGTTCAAAAAGGGAAAGGGAGTGCAGATGAAGAGTTTGTGGCTAGTAGGGCTTAGTTTATTCATTTCAAGGCTCATGCTAATTTGTATAACATAAGAGTGTAAGATGAAGCTGCTAATGATGAGGAGGAAGCAGCAAAAATGTTTCATAGTGCTTTGGATGAGATAGTAAGGGAGGGCGGTTACCGTGCTGAACAGGTTTTTAACGTGGATGAGACTGGCTTATTATGGAAGCGTATACCTAGTTGTATATACATCGTCAAAGAGGAGAAGGCAGCACCAGGCCATAAAGTCAGCAATAAGAGACTGACTTTGCATTTGGGGGTTAATGCTGCTGAAGACTGTAAGCTGACACCCTTGTTGGTTTATTTGGCAGATAAATCAAGAGCACTCAAGGGTGTTTGGAAGGGTCAACTGCCAGTCATCTGGAAGTCAAACAATAAGGTTTTGATAATCCTTCAAGTATTTGAGGACTGGTTAACCAATTTGTGCCTGAAGTAGAGAGGTACTGTGCTTCCAAGAGTTTGCCATTTAAGGAATGTCTAATCCTGGACAATGCCCCTGGTCACCCTGCTGATTTAGATGAATTTCATCCTAATGTAAAGGTGATTTACCTTCCACCTAATACCACTTCCTTTTTACAGCCAATGGATCAGCGGGCCATTGCCTTTTTAAAGGTCTACTACCTCCAAAGGACAATTGCTATGGCTCTAAGGGCAACTGAGAAGGAAAGAAATTTGACTCTCAAAGACTTCTGGAAGTCGTACAAAATTCTTCATGCTGTGAAGCATATTGCTGATGCTTGGGAGGAAGTGATGCAAATGAACTTGAATGAGGTATGGAAAGAAGCATGCTTCTATTTTTGAATGACGTCCGAGGCTTTGAGGAGACAGTCGAGGCTGTAACCAAGAAAGTAGTTGTCATGATTATGAAGCTTAAGTTGGAGGTGGAGGCTGATGATAAATAAAAGAGCTCTTGGAATCTCATGGTGAGGAATTATCTACTGAGGACCTCATGCAACTGGAGAAACAGATGACTGAAGAGGAGGAAGAACTACCAAACCCAGATCCCAAGAGATTCACTACCAGGGAATTGGAAGAAACATTTACCCTGGCAGAGGAATTGTTGACAAAGCTCAAGGCTCAGGACCCCAAGATTGCCAGGTGCACTAAGGTCAAGAGAGGGATCAGTGATGCCTTGCAGAGTTACAAGGAAATACATGTTGAGAAGAAGAGGGCATCCTTCCAGACTCGCCTTGACCAATTCTTCCTGAAGGTAGAGCCCCCACCCAAAGATCCTGTACCCTCTACTTCTTTAGACTCACCTGCCCCAGTATCTCCATCATCAGTTTATGTTCTTTTGTCTCTCCAGACTCACCTGCCCCAGTCTCCTCAGCAGCTGCCTCTCCAGCTTCCACCCTCCAATAAGCCAGTCTCTCCCTCTCTTGCGACGCCCCTCCAGTGTGCAAGCCGACCACACGAGTAAAGGTAAGCAATAATGTACTGTACTGTAGTGTAATTTTACTATTGATATATTATATGCTACACAAGTAATGGTAAGCAATACTGTTAAGTTTAGTTTTACAATTTTTTTTTTATCTTACATTAAGACCTTAAATTATTTTTCTATGTTTTAGATGATTTATTTTTAACATTGGTTGGGGGACCTAGGTTTGAATTTTGGTCTTTACCAGCTTGCGTCAAACTCCAACTTAAGTCAGCTGTCAGGTATGGAACCTTGTCGTTAAACGAGGACCCTCTGTATATGTATATATATATATATATATATATATATATATATATATATATATATATATATATATATATATATATATATATATATATATATATATATATATATATATATATATACAGAGTAATCCCCCCCTTATTGCGGTAGTTCGGTTCCGGGACCCGGCGCGAGACAGGAAAACCGCGAAGTAGGAACACCTAAAATTTTTATTATTTTTAAGATGATTATGACACCAGGACAGGCCAAAAATGATAAAATAAAATGGCCTTTATCAGGCTGTAAAGAGAAACAGAGATGGAGTGTGTAATGACCTGTCAGATGTGAAGGTATTATAAAAGATGTGTATGAATATCCAGCTCTCTGCTGGGTTTACTATACCTCTGCATTACTTTCATGATGTCTATTCTAAAAATTCTCCTTAGATCTTATTATTATTATTATTATTATTATTATTGGCAACAATAATTTTCCTTTGATGATGATTGGGGAGATTATTATTATTATTATTATTATTATTATCATAAGTATTATTATTATTATTATTATTATTATTATTATTATTGTTATTATTATAATTATCATCATTATTATTACGAATTCGTAATTAAACCATTATTTTTACTATAAATAATGTAGTTTTGGTTGAATGAACAAGAGTTAATTAATGATCTCTCTCTCTCTCTCTCTCTCCTCTCTCTCTCTCTCTCTCTCTCTCTCTCTCTCTCTCTCTCTCTCTCTCTCTCTCTCTCTCTCTCTCTCTCTCTCTCTCTCTCTCTCTCTCTCTCTCTCTCTCTCTCTCTCTCTCTCTCTCTCTCTCTCTCTCTCTCTCTCTCTCTCTCTCTCTCTCTCTCTCTCTCTCTCTCTCTCTCTCTCTCTCTCTCTCTCTCTCTCTCTCTCTCTCTCTCTCTCTCTCTCTCCTCTCTCTCTCTCTCTCTCTCTCTCTCTCTCTCTCTCTCTCTCTCTCTCTCTCCTCTCTCTCTCTCTCTCTCTCTCTAACATTCTATCTACCCAACCCCCACTCTCTCTTTGTCCCAGCCAACTAGGGAGGGGCACTTTACACAGTTATTAAAAGTAAATTAACCAACAGATGTTCAAACAATGATGAGCCCTTAATAATAATAATAATGATGATGATGATAATAATGATGATGACAGTAATCTCCACAATCATCATCAAAGGAAAATTATTGTTGCCAATAATAACAATAATAATAATAATAATAAGATCTAAGGGGAATTATTGGAATAGACATCGTGAAAGTAATGCAGAGGTATATTAAAACCCAGCAGATAGATGGAGATTCATTACACATCTTTTATAATCCCTTCACATCTGACAGGTCATTACACTCTCCATTTCTGTTCCTCTTTACAGCCTGATAAAGGCTGTTTATTTTATCATTTATTGGCCTATCCTGGTGTCACAATAATCTTAGAAAAAAAAAAAAAATTGTTTTGGCCAAAAAAAAATTGCGATACAGTGAATTCGCGAGAGGTGAATTGCGATAGAGCGAGGGATTAATATATATATATATATATATATATATATATATATATATATATATATATATATATATATATATATATATATATATATATATATATATATATATATATATATATATATATATATAATATATATATATATATATATATATATATATATATATATATATATATATATATATATATATATATATATATATATATATATATATATATATATATATATATATACACAGTCAACTCACTGTTTATGCGTTGCTATTATGCGCGAAATTAGAATAACACCTCCAAAAAGTAATAGTAAGAAATAAGAAATGCACGAGAAAAAGCTAAAGTAATAGTTGTTTAGTAACTAAGCGACCACCTCTGAGGCAGTTTCCCACCATACTTCACCCAGTATTAACCCCAACCAGTAGTTTGCTCTCCCCCTTCCTCCTCCTCTTCTCCTCCCTCTCCTACCCCTTGTCTCCTCCTCCTTCTCCTACCGCTTACGACATCTTTGTTTACATTTGCAGATAAGGGTTCGTTCTCAGAGTGCGTTAATTTTTTTTTGCTGTACAGTATTTATTTGTAAATCTGTATATCTTTTATAATGTACACTATTTGTATATTAATATAAATAACTACAGGTCTTTCAGCTTTGTTATGGACTTACAAAATATGTTTTACTTATCTTATATCTTTGGCATAGTGTGTTTATGAACGGTTGTGGAACGTATATATATGCCTGTTATCACTGTTTCTTATGGTAAATAACTGGATACATTAAGCGAATTTCACATTACATATGTCTCTTCTGAAAACCTATCCTCTCATTGTTCCGAGAGGTGAGTGTGTATATATATATATACAGTGATCCCTAGCTGGATCGCGTTTCTTGGTTCGCGTTTTCACTGTACCACGGTTTTTATTTTTGGCAAATTATTATTTTAGCTTTGGGTATACAGTGATCCCCCCATTATCACGGTAGTTCGGTTCCGGGACCCGGCACGAGACAGGAAAACCGCGAAGTAGGATCAGCGTATATGTACATAGATTTTTTATTTATTTTTACATTTACACTGTATAAACCCTCCCCGTACTGTTAACAAACCACCCTTTACTTCATAAATAACAGCATGCAACGTAAATTTATATGAAAGTGATAGATAAAATTACGGTGAATGAAGTGGTAATTACTTGACATGCTCTTGTACATAGGTATTTTACAATAATTTGCCAAAAAAAAAAAACGTGGTACAGTGAAAACGCAAACCAAGAAATGCGACACAGCGGGGGATCACTGTATGCAAAAATATTAAAATATTGAGAATACAAATTTTTAGTATTTTCATTTTTTTATTGAAAAAACAAATTTCATTATTTAATTGATAAAAAATGTAAAGGGTGTTTTTTAACAGTGCAGGGAGGGTTTATACAGTATGTAAACGTAAAAATAGTTGTAAAATACCTATGTACATGAGTATGTCATGTAATTACCACTTCATTCACCGTAATTTTATCTATCACTTTCATATAAATTTACGTTGCATGCTGTTATTTATAAAGTAAAGGGTGTTTTTTTAACAGTGTAGGGAGGGTTTATACAGTATGTAAACGTAAAAATAATTGTAAATTACCTATATACATGAGTATGTCACTTCATCATCACCTCATTCACGGTAAGTTTTCCTATCTCTTTCATATAAATTTACGTTGCATGCTGTTATTTATAAAGTAAAAGGTGTTTTTTTTAACAGTGCAGGGAGGGTTTATACAGTACGTAAACGTAAAAATAATTGTAAAATACTTATGTACATGAGTATGTCACGTCATCATCACCTCAATCACGGTAAGTTTTCCTATTACTTTCATAAAAATTTACGTTGCTTGCTGTTATTTATAAAGTAAAGGGTGTTTTTTTAACAGTGCAGGGAGGGTTTATACAGTACGTAAATGTAAAAATAATTGTACTATTTTGTGAAGCTTATGCACAAATAAGAACAGAATATAGTTTTTTTAGCACAACCATATATAGAAAAGAAAATTGAAATAATTGCTAATATATTGTTATGTAGATATTGTAGTGAAAAAGACGTCAAAGAAAGAAACAAATTTATAAAAAGAATTTGTAGAAAAAGAAATCAAATAATAAAAACTGCACAAACAATTTAGGAAAGCAAAACCAAGACTTGGGAGCCGTTGCAAATGGCATATCCCACCCAACTATACTACTACTACCGTAAATCTGTATATCTAGGCTAGCCTAGAGATAAGCTAATTCGATTTAAGTCATTTTTCGTCTTAAGTCGTCTCTCCTGGAACCAATTACCGACGTTAGGTGAGGTATACCTGTATATATATATATATATATATATATATATATATATATATATATATATATATATATATATATATATATATATATATACTCACAGTATATGTATATATGCAGGGGGTCTCCGTTTTTCGTTGTTTCGAAATATGTTGTTCAGCGGTTACATCAGAGGCCAGTAAATAATCAATAAATTATTAATATATTAATTTTTCAAACTACCTGGCTGGAGAGATATATTCAAGCCGCATATGCTGAACAGCTTGTGAAGGCAGCGAATGAATATACAGCTAGCAGCACAGCTGTGTTTGTATATATCATGTTATTGGCTTTATTTATTTATTTGTTAATGTATTTGGTAGTACTGTAGGATTATATTGAAAATATGATTTTATGCAAAATAGTTTATTGAGCTTCACGAAAGAGTATGGCGTGCAGCATTAAAAGAGAAAGAAGAATCATTGGTCAATTTACTCTTGCGTGCCATATTGTCACTCGTGTTTTATCTGCTTTCTTCTTGGTTTCGCTCGTTACAGACATTACTGTGTCTCCCAAACATAGACAAAATATCAGATTCATTAGTAAAGACTATTCTTACTTGCAAAATGTATGATTTGCAAAAAAAATGTTTGTAAGCTCAGTAAATTTGCCTGAAATAGAGTTGTAGGTATTAGAAAGCTAGCTTTAAAGCTGAGAGATGGTGGCCTTTTATGCTAAGAGGATTAAATACTTGACGATATTTTCAAGGGAAAGAATTTAAAGGAGAACGTCGTAGTCAGGAAGTGAAAGTTCACGCTTTTTTTTTAATTCCCTTTGAAGACAGGAAAGATTTATACGCTTTTAATGTAAAGGGATGCCAATGGTGTGATAGTCTCTGCTGAGACCAAACATATTGGAATATGAAATCTCTCAGATGATATCTTCATTATGTTCAAATAGAGACTAACTTTTCTGCCTGAAGCAGAGATCAGTACTAACATACTGAGATAAGTTTATCAAGGGGCTGGAGATATGAACTTCCTCGAGAAAAGAGATGGTTACCTGGTAGAGGTGAACAAAAATCCAGTGTCTCACAAGCAGCAAAGAATGGACAAAATGCATGATAGAATATTTCAGATACTTAGTAGTACTTGTTCTCCCAGACTCCATTCTTAAAAGCTTATCATACTTAATGGCCACAAGCTTCTCAGTGGAAGCAAATACATTGCAAAGTTTTCATCTTCATGGTGGTAAATATTTAATTCTAAAAGCTAAATCCTTGAGATTATTCATGCGTTTGTAGTGTTGTGTGAAACACACCATTGATGCGAAGGAGATTAGTAAAGGATTGTCAATGATGATAGATTGAATTCTGCTATTCAATAGAGCGCACTGCTCAGCGTCTTCATTTCATCTACTCGAATACCTGACGACTTGTTGGCGTGAAGGCAATGAGAAAGCTTCTTTTGATATCGTTACTTTTAGGATATAAGAAATATTGCAACTGTCTTATAGATGTTGGTATGAATTTCATGACGTTTCTAACAGCTTCTTTAACTTATAGAGAGATACATATACAAGTCTAGGAACTTTATTTCGTAAGACCTCATCCCATGATGAAAGCCATTCATGGGATTGAGTAGTGTAAACATTTGTATCCCTTTGATGTGTACAGCCTCATGTGTATCAGTGTAAAATAGATATTGCTGTTGCTACGCAAAAATTGCACTTGATGAATAGAGTGCACTTTCAATTATGAGCTGGAAAGAAAGAAATTTTATTATGGTCAAGATTGCATTTTGCAAATAGTATATTAATTTTTTTTTTTGCAATTGTTCTCTCTGACAAAATGGACCAAGAACACTTTGTCAACAACTTCTTACTGTAGAGCCTCATGCTTTTTCAGTATTAGTGTAATTGCATTAACCTAGATGAGGAGCATCTCTGAAGATGTCTAGATTATACATGTTAGTGTGTAGTATAACAAAATATGAATAATGGAAGAGGACATAAGCTGAATTATTTGCATTTTATATTTGTAGTACTTTCCCCTATATTCATATTTCTTTCCATCATTTAAGTCTATCTGTCGCATTGTTTCCTTTTTATACAATGATACGATTTTTACAACCTTTTAAGAAATGTTATCTTTATGTAGTGACAGATATGCTTTATAACTTCGCACAAGTATGATGAGGTGCATTAAACATGAGATTACCTTAGGTTTATTTCAACCTTTTTTAGGTTCATGTCTAAGGTTTTGGCCATATGTTAGGGCTCTTTTTCTTTTACTATGGGGTTGGACTTTAGAATTTCAGAATTCTGGTCGTCATTAATTCCAAAGAGGAAGTTGTATATTAGTTTATTCTTCTCTTTCAGAGTACTTTCCTGAATATGCTGAAGCTGTACCTGGGGAAAGCACCAATGCCTTAAGTGTTGCTGCCAAGGAACATGGCATTTATTTAATAGGAGGCTCCATTCCTGAGTGTGATGGACATAAATTGTATAACACGTGTACTGTTTGGAATCCCCAAGGAGAGATGATTGCAAAACATAGAAAAGTAAGAATGAGAGTGATATAATTTTTAAAATCTGTTACATAGGATTGTAAACATTGTGTTTAGTAGCATATATTTATATTAACATAATATTTTTTCCACCTTTGCAGGCATGAATGTAGACATTATCATTGATTGGTTTATCATAGTGTTGTGCCAGACAGTCTTTTGTATTTTAAATACATGGAAGAGCTTCTGTGGTGCATGAATGTGCCTGTCAGCTTTGATAGAGGGAATTACCAATGGTCAGCTATGAACTGGGAAAGCGTGAAGGTTGAAATGATACTAAGTTGCCCATGATATTATTATTATTATATCTGTGAATGCATTCTCAAATGCATGATGAGTTTTCTGTACTGTAGTTTCACAAATATGACTGGGATGTTTCTGGAATCATTTATAATGTATTTAGCTTACTTATTTCTGTTGCAAGAAGCATATTTTGTGGTATGTTAGTTTTTATATCTTAAATGTGGACATATCAGTCATAACTTATTTCCAGTTTGGTTTTCCACAAATATACATTGTTCAGTAGGATGACTTTTATTAGCTGTCTGTGTAGTTTGACCAATGAGTGAGTTATATCCAGGTTAGGAATTGAGCTTCATCTGTCTCCCATAGTTTAATTCTTCTTTCTTTTTTTATGATGATTGGATTGTTCTGTCCGAATAAGGAGTTGAGCATCCTCTTCCTCTCATAAGAGTTCTTTCAGCGTTCTCATTTTTATGATGATGAGTAGGCACTATCTGGATTAGGAGTTGAGCTTCCCTTACCTTCCATAGTTCATTCTCTCTTTTTCTCTCACCCAGCATTTAATTTTTCTTTCCCCTGGAACACGGAAGAGTGCTTCATCCATGTTCCCCTGCGTGTATTGAAATTCAGCTAAATGGGGAGGGATGAGGGAACTGGGAATTCCCCTCTTTATATTTTCTACCGTAAATAGTCAATATTGTGCTTTGTCCTTGCTATCCCTTTAACAAAGGGGATTGCAAAATATATTATTTTCCTGATTTTTTGAATGTTACACATTTTTCCTCTTAAACAATTGAAATGAAGATTGTAAAGCAGAATGCACTATTGTAAATTAACCTAATTTTTAAGTACTGTAACCCTTGAGTACTATTACAGGCTGGCCTCAGAGTTTTAACGTCTTTATTTGGTTTTAAAAGCATCTTTAGTGTATTCAGTTATTTCTGTCTATTGGCACTAGGGAACCTGAGAAATTTTCAGACCTTACAGAAGCTGTAACTTATGCTGTTGTCTGCATAGATGATGAATTTTAGTCTTAAGAATGATTTCTATTATTGTGTGTCTTAAAGATACTTATTATCACCTGGTTCATCCTCTACTGCAGTCTCAATCATTGAAGCTGGAGATTTGTTTTGAGTCTTCATGTAGTATTCGTTCTTTCTTTTAGGTCAGGGCCTACTTTTTATGCCGGCATTTTGCACACTTTCCATCTGGTATATAGTAATGTTGACATCCTTGCACACCTTGTGAAGAACTCTCATCAAATTGCAGCTTCCTTGGAGAATCAGAAATATTACAAATATGGGCAAGAATCGGATTTGCTCCTTCATCTTTCCTCTTCTTAGGACCAAAAGGAATCATAAATGAAAGAAGCAGTACTTGGATACAATAAGCCTTCATTGTTTCGTGTCTAGTAACTGATCTGTAGATATTGCCGAGAGCAAATTGACTCTCAGATGAATTTTCTAAATAAGTAGCTCTTGAGAAAACTGATCTAATTGAGTTTTGCTATCTGCTGTATGTATCTAGAGGGTACTTCTCCTTGGGAAAGGGGACTTGTTAAGAGAGACCTGCGAAATTCAAAGTAGGAATCTCCTACTAATAATTACTATGAGGTCCTGATTCAGGTATATCTTCTGACCAGGCAAATATTCCCTTCTGGCAGCTGTTTCCTTTAATCTCTAATGAGTAAACTAGAGATTTATCTTATGAAAGTGGCTTTGTGGGTCAAAAAGAAATCCACTGCACTTCAGGTTGAAATGGACACCTTTTCCCCCGATGCAGCTACTATGTGCACTCCGGAATTTATCGACCTTAGTGGCTTCTTTCCCAGCTCTCAAGTGATAAAGAATGGCTTGTCTCTTTATTTAGGGTCATCTTGAGTATCTTGATGGCCGTCAATCATCTCTCTTTCTGCTGTAAAAATAAAAGATGAATTCCATGATCATCAGAAAAACCTTAGGATCAATTTTTGGGCACAAAGAGTCTGAGGCTTTTGTGCCGTCTTCAGGCTTAGTATGATTTCTTTCTGACTCCCTATATGGCTGTACTTTTCTAGTAATATTGCAGCAGGGAACATGGTTTGAATGTAGGCATTGCACTATCTTTTTCGTGATTTTTCATTGAAATAGACTTCTTTCTTGCTTCTTAGGATAATCTTACTCCTAGAGTAACTTTTGAACAAGCATTGAAAGTATTTAAGAGCTCATCTGCCTTTCTTAGATCTATGGTTTTGTTTTCCTAGGAAAGTGATATTGAAATAAGCTTAGAATCTTTTCTCTTCTCTCTGCCATTTATTTTTCACTCTATAATGTCTTTTGCTTTCTTGGTAAAGGGAAAGAAACTTAATTAGGAGTAATTGCTTCCCTTGGATATTTCCTTTCTTTCCTAGCAATACAAGCTTTTTCTCTTAAACTCCTGTGTATTATTTTTCTGCAGTGTACCAAATACATGAAGAAGATATTGAAAGCTGTCCAGAATTTAAAGCCTGATTTCACATTTACAAACTCTTGCATGGTGAATACTTTTTCTCATTTGTATTGCTTTTCATCTGTCTTGTTTACTAGACACCCAGCAATAATGCAGCTTCAAATGAATTGGCAGGAAACTATGCTCAGACTAAAATTGAGATAGCAGATCCATCTTAAAATATGAGTCGTTTGAAGGATTAGAAGTAAAAAATAGGTTAAGAGTGTTAGCTGCATGTTCGTGGTGATTGGCAACATGAGTAGGATGTTTGATAATCTGCTCCAGATCGTGAGTAATAGACATAGCATGAACCTCGATTCCTTTCAAGTCAGTGTGAGAAGAACGAAACCTCTCACTGTGGTGTATATTGAAGTCCCCAATAGAGAAAACTTCAGTATGTGGGTGAGAAGATAGCAAGGACTCTTGGCAAGGGGACAGGTATTCAAAGAAGGACACAAAGTCAGTGGAGTTAGGAGAGCAGTAGCAGAAACAAAGATATATAGTGGTAGTGGAGAGATAGATCTTTTACCAAAGAACATCAAAATCTGGAGACTCAAGGTCCCTGAGCCTTGCAATAGGAGTGTTAGTGTTGTAATAGGCACACACCCCACCTTTGGAACGGAGGAGGTTAGGAAGGGATGTACCCAAGTGCTGCTCCACAGACGAAAGATTGTAGTTCAGACCAGGAATGTCAGAAAAGTGAAGAGCAAAACCAGCAGACCTATCTGGAGGTGCAAGGTTTAGGGCAGAAACTTTACTACCACCAAGCATGTTTACCCTCACGCCAACAGTGGGGTCAACAAGATCCCCAGAGATTCTTAGCACCCCTCTATGCTGGATAGGGGGGCCATAAGCTGTAGACCTTCCATAATTATTGTAAAGATGAGGAAAAAAAAAAGGAAAAGAAGCAGAAATGGGGGTGTTGTGACTTGTCAGTTGTAATGGGATCGTAAGAAATGTGTATTGAATACACGAGAATATTCGGTGGAGATGTAGGCAGAGGAAAGAACTGTGCCTGAAGGAAGATGTAACTTGGATCTGTGTAGACCAGTCCTAGCTAAGTTCAAATACCTCCAGTCTTATTATTTCAACAGGCAGCTGATGCCATGGCCAACCTGCTAATAATAAGTATTTACCAAAATAAAAAGTATTTGACAAAAGAGTTTTTTGTATAAGAAGGATGTACCATATCCAATTTTCTTACCATGTCTCCTGTTATGTAATGGGGTATTCTTTTTCTTTTCTGAGTAAAGGCAAATTTTTGTGACTCTTCATAATGCTAATCTCAAGTACATAGGTGTAGATGGGTCTGTGAAAGATTTAAATGAATAGTCATAGATATCTATTGAAATTATTACGGAAAGTATTATGGTAAGTAGAATATGGTACTCCCTACTATAAGATCATTTTGTAAAGTAATAGTATTTTAATATGTGCAAGCAATATTTAGAGTAAAAAAAATCAAATCTAATTTCACTTATTCTGGCAATATCAATGTTTTCTACTCTTCATTGAATTGACGAATTAATGAAGTTTCAATAAGGTATTCTACAATATGGATAGTTTTAAAAAAAATTTCCTTGAATTTTAGGTTCATTTGTTTGATATAAATGTTCCGGGTGGAATTACATTTCAAGAGAGTGATAGTTTGTCTCCAGGTAGTCAGCTGACAACCTTTGATCTCCCCCAGTGTAAAGTGGGGATTGGCATATGCTATGATATTCGATTTGCAGAATTGGCTCAAATTTATGGCAAAATAGGTAGGTTACTCTTATGCTTTTACATCAATATTTTTAATTATAAATCACCTATAAGATTTGTGGTTATTATCTTTGTTTACATTAAATGTAGTGTCGTACACTGACTTCTGACTGTCTTGCCCATGACCATTTTAGTTAATGACAGAGGCACCTTAACCCCCTTGCATACTTTTCAATAAAGATATGACGATGATCGTAGTTGTAAGTACATGTGTACGTTCACTGTGTTAAATTCATAGAAATTACCTTCACTCATAGTCTTGAAGTTGTTCAGCTTATATCCAGTCTGTGATACTTTACTTTTATTGTAATTGATACTTTTTGTGTTATTGTGAGTATAATGGATAGACGAGTCTTCGGTTTACACTGTCCATGATGTACGATGTTTTGTCGTTACGACTCAGCTCCCATAAATTATTAATATAGAAACTCTCCTACTTACGAACAAGTTAGGTTTCAGAACTCCATTCGTAAGTAGAATTGTTTGTAAGTTGTGTCTTGTAAAAAAAAGTACTCTGCAGTTCATACATATCCAGTATTGTACAGTACTTAGGCTAAAGCCACTTAACTAATACATATTACATAATATATTCAGTATTATTGAATATTAATACTGTAAAAATAATGGAAAAATACAGTACAATTGAGTAATACATACATAAATACATAGGTGGATTTTTGTTTATATCTGCAAATTTTCGTAACTCAATTGTACGTAAGTAGGGAAGCGTCTGTAAATCATTAATAAATCATTTTATTGACCTACTTGGTTGTTGTGGAAAATACAAGCTTCGCGAGCTGCACTATTTGTGATCATGGCAGACGAATGCTTGTCTAGCAACATTGTTGCCTACATATGTATCAAGGTAATGGTTTTATATATTTATTTGTTTGTGTATTTGGTTATTTGAAGGAATTAGATTGAATTTATTTTCAAAATTACCATATATGTAGTCATAAATACGATCTTCATGCGGAACAGTTTGTTGAGCATGGCAGTTGAACACATTGTTACATGGCATTGTTGTATATGTATATGTCAAGTTAATTGTTTTATTTACTTATTTATATGTTTATTTGGTTATTTGAAGGAATTAGATTTAATGAATTTACAAAATTACCAAATACATAGTCATAAATCCGATCTTCATGCTAAGCTGTTCGCTGATCATGGCGAAAAAATACGTCATCACACAGCGCTAGACAGAGAAGAAGAAGAAGCAATACCCTGTTTCCGCTTGTACTCCATATTATCCTCATGCTTATCCACTCTTTGGTTTGTTTTGCTCATGTTCACTCAATATTGACCTGTAATATACCTACTAAGCATATTGGTGATTTTTCTGATGGCAATGCTCTGAAGAAAGGGAAAGCCATGACCATGGAAGTTCAAGTAGATATAGCAAAATCCTCAGAATAGAGAGAAACTGCTATGAACATTGGGCTCTCACTGGGGTTAAACCGTCCTACTATGTTGACAGTTATTAAGGGTAAAGATCGCATCCTTGCATATTTGAAAGGTTTTACTCCTATGAAGTCCACTTTGATTACTAAGCAGCGTAGTGAGCTAATCATTGAAACGGAGAGGTTATTAGTGCTTTAGCTAGATAACTAGTATTGACAACGTATCCAAGTGAGCCTCCTGTTGATACAGTAAAGAGAAAAGATTGTCTAATGCCGTGAAAATGGAGAAGGGGGAAGCGAGTGAGTGTGAAGAGTTTGTGGCCAGTAGGGGTTAGTTTATGTGGTTTAAGGCACATGATAATTAGTATAATCTTGAGGTGCAAGGTGAAGCTCCTAGTGGTGATGAGAAAGCACAAAAGATTTTTCTAGTACACCTAGTTCTTAGAATAACGCGAAGATAGGTTCTTAGAAATACCGTGTAATGTAATAATCGAGTAATTTAGCGAGTCATTTTCCATAAGAAACAACGATAATGGGCATAGATACGTTTCACATCCGTACATAGACACACTATGCCAATGATATAAGATAAGTGAAACATATTTTATAAGTACATAACAAAGCAGAAAGACCTGTAGATATTTATATTAACATGCAAATAGTGTACAGTATATAAGATATACAGATTTAGTGTACAGTAAACAAATTAATGCACTTTATTATGCGGTGGGCAACAGGCATACACTGGGACGTGCATGGTCGCGGTGAGTACGAGGATGCGGGGATGTGGAAGAACAAACCTCTATCTCCAAATGTTTTTCCTCTAGCACGCTCTTTCCCTGACGATATTATATGGCAAGTTTGTTTGCTGTTTGTTCTTAATGCTTTTTTTCCATTCTCTCCCTAATATCCGATCGCATTAAGCGTTAGAAGAGGAGGAGGATGCGGGAGAATGCATCTCTATCTGCAAACGTTTTTCTGCCTCCATATCAGCTGATGCACTCTCACACGCTATTTCCCTGATGATATTATATCGCAAGTTTGTTTGCTGTTTGTTCTTTATGCTTTTTTTCCATTCGTTCCTTAATATCCGATCATATTAAGCGGTAGAAGAGGAGGAGGATGCGTGAGAACGATTCTCTATCTGCAAACGCTTGGCCGCCTCCGTATCAGGTGATGCACTCTCGCACGCTATTTCCCTGACGATATTATATCACAAGTTTGTTTACTGTTGGTTCTTAATGCTCATCCATGTACTGTACTTCGCATTTTTTCCATTCTCTCCATAATATCCGATTGCATTAAGTGGTAGAAGATGAGGAGAATGTGGGAGAACAAACCTCTATCTGCAAGCGTTTTGCTGCCTCCGTACCAGCTGATGCACCCTCGCCCGCTATTTCCCTGACGATATTATACTGCAAGTTTGTTTGCTGTTTGTTCTTAATGCTTTTTTTCCATTCTCTTCATAATGCCCGATCGCATTAAGTGGTAGAAGAGGAGGAGGATGCGGGAAAATGAACCTCTATCTGCAAACATTTTACCACCTCCGTATCAGCTGATGCACCCTCACACGCTACTTCCCTGATGATATTATATCGCAAATTTGTTTGCTGTTTGTTCTTAATGCTTTTTTTCCATTCTTCATAATATTCGATCGCATTAAGCGGTAGAAGAGGAGGAGCATGGCGGAAAAGTGCCTCTGAGGCGGTCGATTCTTTACCAAAATGTGCAGATTATAAACGCGCTTAAAAAGCGAATTAGGTGTATGTTATCTGAGATAATTACGAAGGAGGGTTAATGTGCTGAACAAGTGTTTAATGTGGATGAGTCCGGTTTATACTGGAAGTGCAGCCCATAAAGTCAGCAAGGAGAGATTGACTTTGCTTTTTGGGGCTAATGCTGCTGGAGACTTCAAGCTGAAGCCCTTGTTGGTTTACTTGGCAGAAAATCCAAGGGCACTTAAGTGCATTTGGAAGGGGAAGGGTCAACTGCCAGTCATCTGGAAGTCCAACAAGAAGGCTTGGTTAACCCTTCAGATTTTTGCGGACTGGTTCAGCAATCATATTGTGCCTGAAGTAGAGAGGTACTGTGCTCCCATGGGTCTGCCCTTTAAGGTGTTGCTAGTGCTGGACAATGCCCCTAGTCACCCTAGCCATTTGGATGACTTTCTTCCTAATGTCAAGGTGGTTTACCTTCCACCTAATTACACTGCCCTGTTACAGCCAGTGGATCAGGGGGTCTTTTTCTCTTTCAAAGCCAACTACTGAAGGACAATTGCTATGGCTCTCAGGGCAGCTGAGAAGAACAAGAACTAGACTTTCAAGGAGTTTTGGAAGTCTTAGAATATTCTTCATGCTTTCAAGAACATTGCTGATTGTTTGGAGGAATTAAAGCAGACGAACTTGAATGGGGAATGAAAGAAACTATGTCCCGAGTTTGTGAATGATTTCCATGGCTATAAGCAGACAGTTGGGGCTGTCACCAAGAACTTTGTTGCCCAGAGTAAGGAGCTTAAGTAGAAGGTGGGGGCCAGTGAAGTAACAGAACTGCTGGAATCTCTAGGAGTGGAATTATCTGCCTAGGACCTCATTCAACTGGAGAAGCAGTTGATTGAAGAGGAGGAAAATATGCCCAGCCCAGAGCCCAAGAGATTTAAAAGCAAGGGCATGGAAGAAGATTTTACCCTGATAGAGGAAGGATTAGTAAAGTTTGAGGCTGAGGGCCCCAACACTACCAGGTACACTAAGGTTGCCAGAGGGGTATTGGATTCCCTGCAGTGTTACAGGGAGATTTGGGAAGAGAAGAAAACGGCATCCAGCCAGACTCGCCTTGACCAATTCTTCGTGAAGAATTTGCCCTTACAGACTGATGTATCCTAGTATCTCCATCATCTGCAGCATGTTCTCTTGCCTCTCCAGACTCACGTGCCCCAGTCTTTTCAGCACCTTCCTCTCCAGTTTCCTTCTTCCAATAAGTCTGTCTCTTCCTCCCTTGCAAGCCAACCACAGGAGTAAAGTTAAGCAATGCTGTATAGTGTACTTGTACTGTTTTTGTCTTAGATTCTGAACTCTACTACTGCATTAGCATAGGTTGATGACCTAGGTTTGTATTCAGTGTGTTCTGACTTACGCTGAAACTAAGGTTACATCACGTTTTAGGAATGGAACTCTGAAATAGCTCGAGGATCCCTTGTATATAAAAGTGACACATGTTCTTGTAATTGTTATTGTTATTTGTTGCTGATTCACTGAAAATAGAATCTCCCAATTTATGATAATATACTTCCAGTGATGCAGTATTGTGTGGAGATCTGTAGCTCGCAGATTGGTCGGTGTAGTCACTACTTTTTCCAATGACCTTTAGACTCTGTAACTCTCTTCCCCTTCTATTTTTCTTAATTCTTAAAACCTATTTTCCTTCAAAAATTAGATCTATTGTCATCTCAGAGCCTAATCCTGCCATATCTCTAGGTCCTCAGTACTTTGACTATTCTTTCAGCCTGTCCTTTTCCTTTGTGTATCATGACCTCATCTCTGCCTAGTCCTTAATCTTTTTATTTTCCTTCATCTTAATGTTTTCTTCGTACCTTGTACTTTATTGATGAGGGCAGTTTTCTTGCGTGTCCTGGTGTCACACTCATAAAAATGAAAAAGGGAAATTCACCATTCTTTTATGTTGTTCATGCTTTTGGCTGTATAACACATGAGGCATTAGCCTCATTTAAAGGCAATTTAGAGATTGCCCAACCAGCCATTATATTGTTTAGTACAGTTGATGCATGTATGTTCTCTTTAATCATATATTTATTTTCATGTTGTAATGCATGTTATGGACTCTCACTTTCACCTTCATTCAACTCCAGACATGCTGTGTTATGCTTTCCCAGGTTGTACCTCGCCTTTCTTTTTCAAATTTTATTTCATTTAATGCTAATACATTACTTTCATTTTTATTTTTTGCAAGTCTACTTCCCAGCCCCTCCCATTTCTTTTCATTAGTTCCACAGCCTCATATTCACAAACCGACCTACTTTGGTGCTAGTTAAAGGGTTCCTGCCAAAATCACCTATTTTGCCTTGACTCTCTGCAGAATGGAAATAAAGAGAGAATGATTCCCAGTCTCCTCACTTTACATTTTGTCGGCTTTTAGGATACAGGGGAACACTGCATCTGGTCTGTCCATCTCCTTGGTGAAAGTGTAGTTTGAATTCCCTGTACTTTGAAATAACATATTTTTTTTATGTATACAATCTTCTGATGGAGCCAGTAGCTCTGCCCAGTCATAGAAAGAGAGCTGCCTGGTAACAAAACTAAAACTTGTTTCCATTTCTACAACCATAAGTATTCGCTCTCTGTCACCTTATGCGATACTAATTCTCAAAATGAGGTCTGAGGTTTCTCTGTTTTAACTAGACCATATCATGAGGGTTTGATTTCACTCACTGTTGTTTGTCACAGTATGGTGCCTCTGACTTTGCGCCAACTGATTCAATCTTTAGTATGCCTTTCGCCTTCATGAATATCAATGCCTCTCCTGTCATTGGCCTACCTCTTGTTCAGATACCTTTTTCATGGTAGAACCTCCTGTGAATTTCTTTACAATTCTTTCATTATTTTTTATTTGTGGATGTCCAAATCAACTAAGCTGTCTCTGTTCTGCTCTCCATTAATCATTTCTTACTTCCACACGTCTCTAACTCTTGTGTTCTTCAACCATAGGTACCTTTTGATTTCACAATTTTTCAAGGCATTCCAATTCCAATTTTCTCCAGTACATTCGGAATCCAACTCATGTAACCGTTATGTTTGACTTTGATCTGCAGAGTAGTAGAGTGCAGTAGAGTTATAAGTACAATGCACAGGTGAGACTTTTTTACATGCATAGGTGAACAGTCATATACAGTCATTGATAGTAAAAAGTATGTTGGGTAATTTCTGCTATTGAAGCTGACACAACAAAAGTAATTTTGTGTATTTTTATGATTAAAGAAAATGAGTTGTTTTCTAGGAACTGATTCGGGGGAAACCTTTACTCATTGGCAAATTAAAGTTATGGTGAAGATAATGAAGATGGATATCATCTCAACATAAACAGGAGGCTTTATTGGTAATTTTTGGTAGAATTAATGTACATCTTGTTGATTCTGCTTTCCACTCTTCTATGTACAAAATAAAAGCTTTAAACAGGGGAGTTGCTTAAAAGAAGGTACAACAATTATTTTTTAACATAAATAATCTACTCTCACCTATTCCATTTGTGAAAAAGAGAATTAAAGAAAAAGCTCACTTTTCCTGAAAAGGAAGAAAGTTGATTGGGAAGAGGAGATGGCCTAGTTTATCTGCTAACAATCTGAAATATTTGTGGACTATATCAGAGACTCGAGAATCCATTGATTTGTGTTATCCTATGTATGAAAGTTAGCATACAGGCAATTACATATCCGTCTCTTCCTTTGATGGCTGTAGAAAAATTAAAGTGAAATTTTCAAAATGAGAATGGAGGGTTGCAGGTTTGCATTGTTTATTGCCTGTTCAGTGCTGTATTTCTATACACAAATATTCATTTAAGTAGTGTTTCTTTATCAATAGAATTCTTTAGAGTTGCATTTGCTATGAATTCCATAAGCAACTATGAAAAGTCTGAGTTTCTGGCTATTAATCCTTGGAGTCCTGATAGAAAACTATTGTTTAAGGAGCAGTCATCTTTCCTAAGTCTTTTTAGAAAAGGAAGATTTGATAAGTATTGAGACACTCTGACAAATAATACAGGAACATGGCCACATGGCTGGCTACCTCTTCTTATTTCCCCTTTTTAGAAATAGAAAAGGAAAGGGTGAGGATAAATTATTTATAGAATTAGTGGTCAACCTTATCTCAGTAGGTGAAAAGACCTTTAGACAGAGTTCTTCCCTGTGATTTTTTTTTACACACACACAGATTGCAGTGATAGAAGCTCAAGGGCCGGTATTAGAGAACATCAACCTTACAGCCACAGAGGTGTACAAAGCGCTGATGGATTTAGATGTTCATAAAGCTACAGGTCCTGATGACATATCCCCTCATGTGCTTAAAAAATGCGCAAACACAATATCAGTGGCACTAAGTATCATATTTAAGGAGTCACTGGAGTCGGGGGAGATTCCAAGATGCTGGAAACAAGCAAATGTGATACCTATCTTCAAAAAGGGAAGGAGGGATACAGCTCTGAACTATAGACCAGTTTCCTTGACCAGCATAGTTTGCAAAGTTATGGAGAAACTACTAAGGAAACATATCTCTCTTCACTTGGAATCCTTCAACTTTTTGTCAGTGAGGCAACATGGCTTCAGAGAAGGTAGATCAACAGTAACAAACTTATTAGAAATTTATGATGAGGTAAGCCAAATCTTACAGGAAAGAGAGGGCTGGGCAGATTGCATATTCCTAGACTTCCAGAAAGCGTTTGACACTGTTCCACATGGGAGACTTATTAGGAAGCTGCAATCAATGGCTAGAATAGGTGGAAATGTTTTGGAATGGATAAAAACTTACTTAGAAGAAAGGGAACAGAGGGTTAGAGTAAGACACTCAGTGTCTGAATGGAGAAGAGTTAGTAGTGGAGTTCCACAGGGTTCAGTTTTAGGGCCACTTTTGTTCCTTGTATATGTAAATGACCTACCAGATTCTGTAAATTCATTCATGAATATGTTTGCAGATGATGCAAAGATTGTGAAGAAAGTAAAAAATGAGATCAATGGTAGAGAACTTCAGGAGGATCTAAATAATCTGCATGAGTGGTCAGAAAAGTGGCTAATGAAATTCAATACTTCAAAATGTAAGGTAATGAGAATGGGTACAAGTGCAAGAAGGCCCAAGCTTGACTACTCGGTGGCTGGAGTACAACTTCAAGAGACAGAAAATGAGAGAGATCTAGGAGTAAACATACTGGCAGATTTGTCTCCAGAAATACATATAAATGGCATAGTAAGGGCAGCATATGCATTCTTATCAAATGTAAGGGTAGCCTTCAGGCACATGGACAAGGAAATGTTCAGAAATATTTATGTAACCTATGTGAGGCCAAAACTCGAATATGCAGCCCCCTTTTGGAATCCGCACTTGAAAAAGCACATAGCTAAGCTTGAAAAAGTTCAAAGACATGCCACGAAACTGGTGCCAGAAATACGCAATCTCAGTTATGATGAGAGGCTGAGGGAATTAGACATACCATTACTCAAAGCTAGAAGAGTGAGGGGGGATATGGTGACAGTCTTTAAATTCCTTCATGGTTATGATAGAGTGGATAGGGATCGATATTTTGATATGGCTGGCTCTAGAACTAGAGGTCATAGTTTGAAGCTTGGTAAGAAAACTTCTTTGCAGGATGTAAGGAAATACTTTTTCAGTGTAAGAGTAGTTGATAATTGGAATTTGCTAAGCGAGGAGGTAGTTAATGCTATCTCAATCCATAGTTTTAAGGACAGGTATGATAAGTATCACTAAGTCTAAAATGGAACCGATGAGGAGACGGGAAGATGCGAGCTTTGGGCTCTTTCCCGTAAACACAATTAGGTAATCACAATTAGGTAATCACACACACACAAATCGGTAACAAATATCATGCTGGGTTTACAGGATTGTAATGGAAAGAGGAACTTACCTTTTGTTCCCAGCCAACCATAGTCTACAGCAGATGTAATTAAAGATAGAAGTAGGGTAATAGTATTCTTTTTTCAACTTGCAGAGTTAGATGAAGTAACCCTGCGCATGGTTTTTGATCTTTTTGGCAGTAGTCAAACTTATTTTTATTGTTTATCCTTCAAAATGATGATGAGTTAATTGAATGAGAAGTTTTTGACAAAAGCAGAGACTTCTTGCTCGATTTCAAAAATTGCTTATTGGCATATCATCTTCTGCCCCCACTTCTGTCATTTTCTGAAATTCAGTCTGAAGGGTAGCTCCATTTCAAGTCTATTTTGTTCACTCGGAACATAGCCACGAAGATTATTCATCTTAGAATGGTGGCATGTTGAAATTAATGGGCTCACTTCTCTTGATAATCGCTTGAGTTTTGGGGGCTATCCTTGCAAAAGAGCTATGGCTATACTGAGAAGTTGCATTTGCTCCTCAGTATTGAAGTACCTTATCTAATACATCAAGTGTTGGATTGTGTAGTAAGCCATCTCAGCCTTGTGGTTATAATCTTTCACTATCATAAGCATTGTTAGATGGTCCATAGCCACTTTAGTTTAAATATTCATCATCATTTGAGAGTTTGGAGAGCAAGGGACACCATTCCTGAAGATTAAAGTCTATGTGGTATTCATTCTCAGGCTCTGATCAAAAATGTCAGTGGCAAAAGTGGTAAACCGTTTAAATATGAATGCCAAAGCTTACATACACCTGTAAGTGGATGCTTTTCATATTGGTGGGATTTTCATGTCTTTAGCAGTCAGAATGGGGTGTATACAGCATTTGGTTTATGACCATATCTATTTTTTACATAAATGAGAGTAAGTTACACATGATAGGAGTTTTTCTTTCCTTATGTATGAAGGATTACCTTGTTGAGGCTTACTCCTGCAAGTGAAAAAGAGAGAGAGAAAGAATAAATATCTTGAGAAATAAAATGTCATATACATTCCTATTGAATGAAATTACTTCTTACACTGTATGTATGATATATATTTGAAAAGCTGAATTGTATCTGAATTCACAATACAGGTAGTCCTCTAATTGCTTTTTTTCAGACCGATTCTTTATAAGTGAGATCGGTCGTAAGTTGGATCAGTAAACCAGTTGGAAAATGGTAGATTGGAACTGTGAGTGTAGTAAATACGAGCAGTATATTATGTTTTATGTCACATTGCTTTAGGCTTTTTTAAACTTTTTAGCTCTCATTTATTCCTTTCTAATGAGAGTATCTTATTTATAAAAAAAAAAATGTGAAAAATCATGATATACAGTAATGAAATAATAAAAACTATGAAACATGTTACATCCCGTAAAACTTACCCCTCCTCTCTCTCTTTTTGAGTTTTTTTTTTTTCATTAATTTTAATAGGTTTTTGTAATTGTTTTATTCCTTTAAGCATGATTAATAATTTTGATAAAATATTGTAATATACTGCAATATTATTATTATTATTATTATTATTATTATTATTATTATTATTATTATTATTATTATTGTTAGTATTACTATTAGTATGATTTTTATTATTGTTACCTTGTACAGTTTTACTGTTTATTATTATCTCCCATAACTATATCAACTCCATATAGGCTGGTCCTACATGGTTGTATGACCAGGATAACTTGAATGCACCCTCCAGCACGTATATCCAGCCCAGCCATATGTTGCAAACCAGCAGATTGTTCTTACTATGCACTCCAGTTCAATTCGCCTTAGTTTAACTTGCACATGTACTAATATATTTGTTTGTCTAATCACTCCATATCTGTATATCAGGTATTTTAATGACAAATTATTTCTAATGTTCTGCTTTATTATTATTATTATTATTATTATTATTATTATTATTATTATTATTATTATTTATATTAGTTTATATTGTGTTGCATATACAGGGGTTCCCCATTATTTGTTGCCTCGCATTTTGTTGTTTCACTCATTCGGCGAATTTCCCCTCTCCGATTTTCGTCAATAGATGGCGATAATGGCTTAAATTCAGAGAGAGAGAGAGAGAGAGATTAAAAGCTTTGGGCTATCATCTCCTCAGTTTGTTACAATAATAATAATAATAATAATGATAATACTTATGATAGACAGAGATATGAAAAATGCATAGGCTAATGTTTTCCTTGTGTTTCGTAATAATAATAATAATAATAATTGCTAGAACACCAGATAATACACCTGCCAAAACACTTCAGTTGGTATCTACCCCTCCTAGGTGGCATATATATACCCTGGGCCTCTCCTTTTCTTGCAGTGTGTACAGTATGTGTGTATTAGATATGCCTTTGAAAATCGTTGGCAGGAGCCTGAGAGTCTCTCTCTCTCTCTCTCTCTCTCTCTCTCTCTCTCTCTCTCTCTCTCTCTCTCTCTCTCTCTCTCTCTCTCTCTCGCTCTCTCTCTCTCTCTCTCTCTCTCTCTCTCTCTCTCTGCCTCTCTCTCTCTGCCTCTCTCCTCTCCCTCTCCCTCTCCCTCTCCTCTCTCTCTCTCTCTCTCTCTCTCTCTCTCTCTCTCTCTCCTCTCTCTCTCTCTCCTCTCTCCCTCTCTCTCTCTCTCTCTCTCTCTCTCTCTCTCTCTCTCTCTCTCTGCCAACAGTGTGTCCATACAGCACCATGATCACTTTCTTCACAGTCGCTACAAGTATCGCAGATGCGGGTTAATGGTGCGGAAAAACAATGTAGTTAGTGCTCGGCTCAGAATGGGGTATCGGCCTTTATGGCAGGTCTCCCAGACTCTAGATATGCCACAGTACACCTCCTGTACATTATGCGACCGTCCTAATGCTAACACTCTTGACCACTATTGTCTTCAGTGCCCCACAGTGAGAGATGTTTTACCACGAGGTCAGAACTTAATACAGATCTGCTCATTTTTACTTAATGATGACAACCTTGATGTTATTCTTGCTCGTTATCCTCACTTTGGTGGCCATTAATTATATTAAATTCTACATATATTTTCTGTATATTGCTGTATAATTCTGTTTGTGTATTCTGCGTTTCTCTGAGCTTTGCTTTTGCATATAATGTACTCTATGCTGCCATACTATGAGTTGTGTGTTAGTATGCAGCAATGTTTTATCAATATGTACACCTCCCTGTAAACCATGTTCAATTCTTGGTTTTGTATCCATTTGAAGCATTATTTGTATGAACTCATGTAATGTCTGACGCCTTGGCGCAATAAATTAATAAAATAATAAAAAATCTCTCTCTCTCTCTCTCTCTCTCTCTCTCTCTCTCTCTCTCTCTCTCTCTCTCTCTCTCTCTCTCTCCTCTCTCTCTCTCTCTCCCTCTCTCTCTCTCTCTCTCTCTCTCTCTCTCTCTCTCTCTCTCTCTCTCTCTCTCTCTCTCTCTCTCTCTCTCTCATTATATTTATTATTATTATTACTATTATTATTATTATTATTATTATTATTATTATTATTATTATTATTATTGCAGTGAAAATAACCTAAATATATAGGTTTTGTCATTGCTAGATGATGCCAGTTTTCATCATCCTCCACCACTTAGCTAGCCGTTCCCCCCAATCTTTTTTCTTTTTCTTTTTATGAGTGTGACACCGGAACAGGCAGAAACTGCCCTCATCAATAAAGGCTCGGGCATGAGAAAATACCAAGATGTAGGAAAAGAAAAAGGTTAAGGACAAGGCAGAGATGAGGTAATGTCACACAAAGGAAAGCGACAGACAGAAAAAACAGTCAAAGATATGAGGACCCAAAGATAAGGAGAACTAGGTTCTGCATCATTGCCGTTGTCAGGTACATTGTGTTGTTTTTTCCTTTAATTATTATTATTTCACGTCATTTTCATTTTCTTTATCTTTAATGCTATTTCTAATTTATAATTAAATATTCTTATGTATAACTTCTCATTTTATAGTGGTTTGTTATCGGAAGTAATTGTTAGATGTAGGAGGAGCAGTCTCTGTTAGACCCCTACTGCATTGGTTATAATTGGAAATACGATTTCTTTATTAGTAGGGTTTTTTTGGTCCAAATTAACGACGAATAATGGGGACGCCGTGTGTCAGATATACCTTTCTATGTTTCCTTTTTGCTTGAAAATCACTACATATTTTTGGTTTCTGTTGCTGTTATAAAGTTGGGTTGTCATCAGTTGAGCATATTATCTGAGGGAGTCGAAGAAACGTTTTCCAGATTAAAATTTCATTTTCTCTTTTTTATATTTTTTTTTTCGTAGTGAAATGTCATAGATGTTGAAAAAGCAATTTTCCCTGTCCTTTTCAAGTATTGGGGATCTTGCAGAGACTTTTCTTAAAATTAATTGTTGTGTGTATGCCATACATTGGAAGAAAATTTAAACATTTGAACTACAAAATTTGATGTTCCTAAGAAGGCATCTCGTTATTTACTTTTGTGTATATTGCTATCCATCATTTGAATGCTGGCTGGACGTTTTCTGTAATGTCACAAATTGTTCACTGACCTATCCTATTGCAGTTAATAAAGTTAATGTTTTGATAGATTTGTTGCCAAATAAAAGTCACCAAAGAATTTTGTAAGTTATAAATTACCATTGCTCATTTGATAGTCGATGCTATATTGTTAACTATTATTGGTGATCTGTCACATAGAAGTATTTCAATTTTTGCCTTGTATTTATATATATTTTAATTTACCAAGTGTGTTTATTTTAGGCTGCAGAGTGCTTTTATATCCTGGTGCTTTTAATATGACTACTGGACCAGTGCATTGGGAGTTACTTACAAAAGCCCGAGCTCTAGATAACCAGGTATGGATGGAGTGTTATTATTATCTGTGTGTTTTCTCTCCATAACATTTTGTATTTTTTTATACTGAGCCTTTCATTTAAATTCTTTTGGAAACTTTGTACTGACATGCTTTCCTGAAATGTCAGGCTAAGGACATGATCTTTAACATATATAAACTGGTTTTTGTGATCATCTTGCCACCAGCACGTCATACGTAGGTCGCCACAGCGGATCAGTTGTCGCCATATTGCCCTATCCCCTGTGTCCTTCTCTGTCGCACCGCACATCCTCGTGTCCTCCCTCACCACATCCATAAATGTCCTCTTTGTTATATGTAGGTGGTCACACAAAATAGGTCCTACTTTGAATCTGCACAATATAACACCATTGTCAGTTTTTTAAGTGATTTATATATTTGCTAAGAGGAGCATTGTAGAGCATCCAGAAAACCAGTTGCTATTACTCATAATTTTAATGTATGTTTTCCCTCCCTATTCATGTCTTTAATACAGGGGTATTAGAAAATGGCAGCTAGAATTAGACTCAAGAATACTAAACCATATGAAGGATTTATAAGGGAAAATCAGACTCTTTATATTAATTCCCCTAAACTTCTGTGTCAACTAAACTAAACTGAGCTGAGTTGGTTTGAACTAGTCTAGTAAAATGGGCTACAAAGTTGGAGTTTACTGAAATGAACATAGCTATTGCCTTGCCTGTTACACCTATTTTGTATAGTTCTGTCTCCTACAGAAAGGGAGAGTAGTTCCACATATGTTCACGTCTAAACATATGTGTATATATTTTGCGTGCTGTTTGGTTAAGTTGCCTAATCATAGAGTCAGCGATGAGGTTTTCTTGGAGTTTGATTGAGGTCAGCAGGCTGACCTTGCTTTCATATGTACATAACATATTTTTGTTATCATTAGAAGGCACTTAGGATAGCTTTACATAAATCATTCTCAAAGAACAGTGATATGACATCCCCCTTAATTCATGAAAAATATTGTTTTATTACTAGCACTTATTTAAAGAGTACAGAGGATTATGTATTGCTATAATTATTGCATTAATACATGCATTGAATATATTTTCAAGTTCAAATTTATATATTTAATTATATTCTTTATGATACTATTTGAGGTGTATTTTCATTATTGTATTACAGTTAATAAAGCATAACTAGAGATCATATATTATAGCTGACTAGATGTATATAGACAAAGATAAAAACATAATTACCCATAAAAGGAACATGCATTATTCATCAGTATGGCTTGGAAATAATTATCAGAGGCAAGCATTCAAAAAGAAAAAGCTCTCTCCTCAAGGATTATGGGTATAGTATTTTAATATTATTCATCACAGAAATACTGAATAAATAATGTTTTTTAGGTTTCTTATCTTCACTTTTTTGCCATAGGATTTTATGGTTCTGATGTTGTATACTATGCTCATCTGCCTCTCAGTAGCCATCTTCATTTATATCAAAATTAAATGGTACTTGCAGAGTTATAGGATAGCATCGACATTCTCATAGGAAAATGAAGGGGCAATTCTTAGTTCTGAGAGTTTATACCTCAAAAAGGAAATTATTTTTTTTTTACTCCCTCAGAATCCATGGTAGGATATGGGTCCTTGAGAGTTTTTCATCTTTTTCAACTTTACATGTTCACTCCCTCAAAGAACAAAGGATATGCTTATGCGCGTGACACCAAATTTTCCTAAATTTGACCCAATTTTGATTTGGCTCTACTATCCCATCTCACGAGGCACTGCCAAGGTTTCCCAGCGACTCACTACTTGGAAAGAACCACATTTCTTTTGAATGGTACAAATGAACCACATAGAGATAGTTAGTATTAATACAGACACAGCAGATACATTGATCGTATCCAAATACATGCGCTTAAGCTCGCTTACAAGCTTAGTATTCCATTGTGCTTTGTATTACAAATATTTACAATTATATGTAATCCCAGGAAGAGTAGCTAATTGTAAATCTGATGCAGCATCATAAAATGAAGTTAATGAATAGATAGAATGATAGGTGTGACTTATGTCTTGGTGATTCATATATATGAAGGAGAAGCTAAAGTGTCTTCTGCAAATAAAAAGTTAATATTCCATGCCAACAGAGGAAAAGGACAACTAAAATAATTACTGAATTAAAGCCTGTACTTCAGATGATTAAGATCTACCATCAAGAGTTCAATAAGCCAACATTAGAGGTAGAGTGATAAAACGAAGTACAAGAAAAGAAAGTACAGGGAGTCCCCACTTTACGTCTGGGTTCTGTTTCTGACAGCTGACTTAAAGTGGATTTTGTCAGTAATACAAAACTGTACAGGACAGAGTCTTACCTTTCTTCATGTGGTCGGCTTGCACACTGGAAGGGGCATTGCAAGGGATGGTAACCCCCCTCCATAATAATTTCTGCTAACACACTGGGAAGTTCTTTTGCTGCTTTATCATCACCAGCAGCTAGCAGCTTTGCCTTGCACCCTTAGGTTATGCAAATTAGCACGACTCTTAAAGTGATTAAACTAACCCCAACTGGCCACAAACTCTTCACTTTCACTCCCTTTTCCGAGTGTTTTACTATTTCAACTTTAATTTCCATGGTGATGGCTTTTCATTTCTTCGTAGCACTGGCATCATAACTATCACCACCACGCTTGGGAGACATGTTAGTAGCGAACGAGAGAGCAGACGAAACAAGGCACAATGTGGATGGTGAAAGTACACTGAGCTGTGGTTCTTCTTCTTCTTGTAGTGCTGCATGACGCTATATTCGTACACGATACTCAATAAACTTTTTCGCTTAAATTGTGTATACGGCTATGTGTTTGATAATATATTTTTTTAATTCAATATACTCCTTCAATATACCATATACCTAAACAAATAAATAAATAAAGCCTTTTACTTATTATATAGAAATGCAGCTGCACTGCTTCTGGTGCCTATCCTATTCCATTAGAAGAAGAGGGAGCTATGGTTCTTCTTCTTCAAATGCCGCTTGATGCCGGATACTTACACGACGTTCAATCAACTACAGTAGTACCCCCATGCCACGAACTTAATCCGTCCCAAAAACCTGTTCTTGGGTTGGTTTGTTCGTGGGTTGGATTTATTTTCCCATTGAAAAGCATGTAAATTCAATTAATCCATTCATAGTCACAATAATTATGAATTTTAGAATATTTCTAATAAGTATAAACATGAAATATAATACAGGTTGTATGTATATTATATGTAAAAGAAAAATTACATTAATAATAGAAAGGAATTCTACTCCACTAAAATAAAACATGTACATATTCAGGTGTACAGTTTACACTACTTGATACCCAGTATAAAATAGCAAAGTCCTACACTTAGAAAAAGTTGTCTCATTCTCCCACTAATAACAAATAGGTAAGAAACAAATATTGTTGGTAAGAAACAGTACTGTATTTACCTTTGTGGATGATTGTTGCTGGTATACATGGATGGTGGTGGAGGAGGAAGAGGAGGGGTACTATTTTTTAGTAGGAGAGTCCCCGTATTTCTTTCTTCATTTCCACTGTTATGCATCTAGGGTTTTTGACACCACTGTCATAATTCTTTTAACATTCTTAGGAGCCATAATATGGGCTAGCTCAAAGGCAAACCAATGGAAAATAATGCAAGAACTGCAAAAAGATCACGAACGAACTACACAGCCCAGGCATCAATGCAGAGCTGAGAGCGGTTAAGCAGGAAAAGCAGTCACCTGGCCGACACATGCGTGTGCGTAGGTTGGTTTTTGTTCGTGATATGGGGTTAAAATTTGTTTGTTGGAATAGGCATTCGTGGGTTTGGGAACACTACTGTATTTTGAATAAAATCATATTTACGGCTATATGTTTGGTAATTTGTTTAAAATTCAATATAGTCCTTCAGTATAACCAAATATATAAACAGATAATTAAATAAAGCTATTAACTTGATAAATACAAATACAGCTGTGCTGCTAGCTGTGTATTAGTGTGTATTTTAAATAAAATCATTTATGGTTATGTGTGTGTTTTTTTTTTTAATTCAAGGTAATCCTTCATTATAACCAAATATATAAACAAATAAATAAATAAAGCCATTAACTTGATAAATACAACTACAGCTGTGTATTCGTGTGCATTTTGAATGAAATCATATTTACAGCTGTGTTTAATTTTTTAAATTCAATACTGTATTATCCTTTAATATATCCAAATATATAAACAAATAAGTAAATAAAGCCATTAACTTGATAAATATGAATACAGCTGTGCTGCTAGTTGTGTATTCATTTGCTGCACTTACAAACTATTCAGCATATGTGGTTTGAATTTACTGCACCAGCCAGGTAGGTCGAAAAATTAATTTATTATTAATTTAGTAATTATTTTTTGCCCTTCGATGTAAAATCGAAACGACATTGTACGGAGACCCCCTCTACAATACATAAAAAAAAAAAAAACTTTTAGAAGTCTTCACCATCATATTTACATAATTTAGTCATATATTGATTGGTTATCAAAGAAGGGACTTCTCAGGTTTCTAGATCAAATGAACTAGAATGGAATAAAATCCTAAAACCTGGAATTCTATGCAGCAACATATACAATGAAAGCAAAAGTAAGCATTGTGTAGGCAGACTTAAAACAGCATTGTAAGAAAGTTGCCCATATCTTTTAGTAAAGCATTTGCTTAATATTAATCTAAATAAGAACAAGAAACATCATATTTGCAAAAGATTAACTAAAGTTCAGTGTATAAAAGAATATCCCAGTAATTAAAAAATTTGACATTTCCTTAAAACACAGTAAGAGCTTATAACACTACTTTTATTTATAAATCTTTAAGAAAACTTTGAGACTTGTAAGAAGAAAATGAAAACTTCGTTTACTCCTGTCCCTTTTTTCAAGGCTCCTGTTACTGCTGCTGAAGGTTCAGCAGTTTTGAATACCCATATGAGCACATTATCACAAGTCTGTATATAACACAATGCTATTATTTGCATGTCACCTGTATTATTTATATCTCGCTGATTATTGTATATCTAAAACTGCTGTAATGATATATAATCATTAATCTAATATCAGATGACCTATACCATAACTGTTTTCTTAGAAGAGAAAAAATATATGTAAGCATATACCACATATAATCATCTGTGTACATAAAGATATACATACATGACCTTCATAGGAACTGTAATAAGATCTTGAAATCATAAGGCGCTCTATTTACACAATTGGGTCTTAATCTGTTACATTCTCTCTTGAGTATGCCCTGCTCTGAGGCTCTTGTAACATAGTGAAGGAGCAAATTACAGAAGGATCTTAAGTAGTACAACATGAAAACCCAGATCCCTCTTCCATCAATAAAATAAGATTTTTTCTTCATCTACAATACTTAAGAGAGAGAGAGAGCTTGATTCTCTTGCTATTGTTAATGCTCTGTACACCACACATTATGTTGCACTCCTACTCAGTCTCTTTTTCTCTCCACTACCTCCTATTCCATTCATTCTCTTTCCCCTCATTCATTCCCTCTGCCTGAACATAGCAACTCATTATTATTCTTTCTTTCTCTTTTTCTTTATATAAGATGATTCACATGAGAATCTTTATTGCTGGGGCTAGAATTTGGGTCAGTAATCACTTACATCAGAAGGATATGTATATGAATGTAGTTTGCATACTTTTGGACTCTCTTGTCCATTATCGATACCCAAGTTTGCTCTGTGATATTTCTTCGTGCACTTAATGCTAACAACTGAATTTTTACAATCTGCTCAGCTGGTTTTTCTTTCTTTTTTTTCTTGAGATATTAATTTGCTTTAAAAAGTCTTTCAAATAAGACTTTACATTTCCAGGGAAGTCCCTTTGGCCTGCCTTACCTAGGGTTATATAAAATTTGAGAGCATAATCTTGTAATGTGATAAAGTTTTTATTTACTTATATTATAGTTATTGAGGTCCTAAATACCAAAATTTGTTTTGCTGAATATTTAGTGTAATATGTGAAAGTATAACGCAACATAGAAATGTATTTTTAAAGAGCAGTATTTGTGTTTTAGCTCTACGTTGGAACTATTTCTCCTGCGCGGGATCCGAATGCAGATTACATTGCATGGGGCCATTCAACTTTAGTCAACCCATGGGGAGAAGTAGTTGCTAGTACTGGACATGAGGAAGCAATTGTGTATGCTGATATAGGTAGGTATATATTTTCCACATTTCCAAGAGTGAGACTGGCATTTTTGGGTCTTCAGACTAATTAAGTATTTATTCATCATCGAATAATTATTACTTAGGTATATAGTTGTAATATGTATAAGGACATGCTTGATATTTCTTCTTACCCAGTGGCCATAAACCCTTGTAATGAGGGTGGCCGAGTTAAAACATACATTCACTAAAGTCAAGTCATCCCCTTTAACTCTTTGGGGATGAAGGGTCATCACAATTTCCATCCACCACACTACTTGAGTTACTCACATGGTAAATAGGCAAAGGTCATCTTCCGTGAGACCTGAAAGTCATAGTTGGTTTTAATCCTACAATTTCATTTCATGGCAACCCCTCCAACATCCAGCCATACCACTGAACAGCTCTGAGGAGATTTGGAAAGTCCCTCTGGCTTGCCTCACGTATTCATAATCAATCTTCACTCATCACTCATACATATGTCTTTCACTATCATTACCAGAGTTTATATTTATAAAGTGACTATTTACCAATTTTTTTTTTTTCATCAAATTCCTCCCATAAACAGGAGGTGTCTACTATAACATGTCTCTAAACACACTTTTTCCAACGTAGTGTAAAAGATTAATTGTATGTGTCTAGACATTTAAATATCATAATCTAACAATAATATATTGTTTATATTACAGATCTTGACTATGTTGATAAAGTAAGGCAGATGATACCTTTGCCGAAGCAGAGAAGGCATGACTTGTACGAGATTATACAGAAATAGTTGCTTCATTTCATATGCCTTCCCTTTAGATTTAAGAAGTTTTGTATTATATGAAAGCATTACTGTTGTACATTGTAGCATCATACACTAATATGACAGAAAAATATTGTCTAAATGGACATTGGTATGTTTTCTTTTTATATGAATGTGTATATTAGATTCATTAACCTCTGGGCAACCCCTTTTTTCTACCCTATTTGTATCTTGAATTTACACCTCTCTCTCTCTTTCTACATTCATCATTTTCTGTTATCTAATTTTTTTCCTATGTATCTTGAGCTGTTCTGTAGTTTTTTTGTTAATCTAGTCTGTACAGGTAAGGTGCATTACTATTTTATTTTTATCATTACTCTCTAGCTAACTTATTAATATTATTCTAACTCTGAGGGTCTGCATGTTAGTGGGTGCTTGTGATAATAAATATTATTTCTAATCAACTGAATATTTCTTTGTACCTCTCGTATGTTTATTTAGTTTAGTCTTCATTTGTCAATTACGGTTTTATTTTACAGTTTATGCTGCTTCATTTATTAGCACCCTGTTAATAGAATTGTGAATAAATTAATTCTTTATAATATGCCTGTTTCTTATTCTGGTAATTTATGAAGGAACTAAAAACTTGTATTCAGTATATTTGACAGCTTCAAGTCATGAATATTAAATTAGGTAATTTAATGTGTGTTGCTTATTAGACTATTTTACTTGGAGTCTTCCACAGCAAATTATTACAATGAATATATTTAGTGATGTCTCAAATAGCCTATAGGTGAATGATTGAGATTTATTTTACGTTATTATTATTATTATTTTTTTTAATTATTATTTGTTTTTATTATGTTTTTCTCCTTCTTTCTTTACGCAAGTAAATGAGTGATTGACATGTGAGGAAGTATTAGACTCAGGAGCAACTAAAATAAGAGCAACTAAAAGTAATGAGCCACAGGAATGTTGTCCTCTCCCCTATGACACCAACTATGTTGTTCACTCATGAAAGTATCATTGAAAAGAGCCAATCATTTGATATATCCCTTCTCACTAACCAGGTAAAAGATCAACGAAACAGCTCCCGGTCGACTTATGGATCTCAGGATTACATCAAATACGGGAGGAGAGGTCTCCTTTTCTTTTGAAGGATTACTATCTTCTTTTCTTTCTTCAAGAGGAATAATTGTAATATAATTACGATTTGGCTCTAGATGTCCCTAAAAGCTTAAAGAATTAGGGATACTTGCCCAGACCTGCTTTTGGCACATGCTTTACATGGATTTCTTATGTTCTCTTACCAATCCCTGGAGAATCATACCCATTTTGAATTTACTGATGTAACATATGCATTATGTGTTTGACAGAGACAATGCTGAAAGGAGAGAGGAGTTCAAAAAATAAAAAACTGGAAAAAAAAAAATTATCATGCTGCAGTGAAGCAGCTTGTCCTGCTAGAGGTCCCGTTTATCAACGTTGAAAGCTCCAGAGAAGAGTGGAATCGATGTATCTTGCTCTGAGACACTATGGGGAATCCTTTATCATCGCTCTAAGGCTTTTGACAGAGTTTAACAAGGCTCTATTGGCCAAACTCCCTAATTATGGCTTTACCTCTTCTCTCTGTTCTCTGATTTCCAGTTTTCTCTCTGTTTATGGTGCAGCATCTAGCCCATTCCCTGTTACCAATGTTGTTCCAGAGGGCTCTGTTTTTTCACCTACCCTGTTCCTCCTCTTCATCAATGATCTTCTTTAGTCCCCATCCTCCTCTCTTCTTCAAGCTTTTCCTGATGACTCTACTCTTCATTTTTCCTCAGCCTTTTCTTCACAACCTTCATCTACTATGTTCTCATATCACAGTTTCCTCAACTCTCAACACCGATTTGCAGAGGGTATCTGAGTTGGGCACCCAAAATTTAGTTAAATTTAATGCCTCCAAAAAACAGTTTCTGGCTATATCTTTATCTCCTTCTCCTCCTAATTGCTCTATTGTCTTTTAAACTAATGAAATTTACCTTCTTAATTCTATTAATACTTTAGGAATCCATATTGCCTCTAAGTTGTATTGGAGGAATCACATAATTCAGGTTTCTAAAACTGCATCTAAAAAATTTGGGGTTCTATTTTGTCTTCGTCAGTTTTCCTCTTTACAGTTACTTAAGATCTATAATGGTCTTATCTGTCTCTGCTTAGAATACTGCTAGAACATCTGGGGTTCTTCTTCATATACTTATCTCCTTGATAGGGTCGAATCTAAGGCAGTCTGACTCATTAAAGACCCCTCTCTTAATTTTAATTGAAATTCTATCCCGTACGGTATCATCCTTTTCTCTTTTCTGTAGCTACTACTTTCATCGCTGCTCTGATGAGTTAGCAAGTTGCATCCCTCCCCCACTACCAAGTCGCATAGCACTCGCCAAGTGGCCTCATCTCGCAGCTATTGTGTGGGGATTTGTACCTTGTTGATTGGTTGGTGCAGTGACTTCTTCCCATCCACCTTGAGACTCTGGAACTCTCTTCCTCCTTCTGTCTTCCTTAATTCTTAAAACGTATCTTCCTTCATTACACAGATATATCGTCATCTCAGGGTCTAATCCTCCATATCTGTAGGTCCTCAGTACTTCGACTATTCTTTCAGCCTGTCCTTTCCTTTTGTGTATCATTACCTCATCTCTGCCTTTCCCTTAACCTTTTGCTTTTTCTTAATCTTGGTGTTTTCTTTGTGCCCAGGTCTTTCTTGATGGGGGAAACTTTCTTGCCTGTCCCAATATTACACTCATAAAAAAAATACGCTGTACTCATAAATTTTGTGTTTGAAACTATGACTTGATGAATGCAATAATCCTCTCCTTATCCCTAAATGGTTATTGAGAAGGGTTGCTAGACATTACCCCCTTCGGGACTAGGAGGGAGCCACAACATTATATTCATTGAGTCTTCTATTGCATGAAAATATTAGGGTAAAAACAGCAGTGAATGCAATTCATTTGTGTATTTTGCCTCAATTACTCATGCTTCTTTCTAAAGAGCCAAATCTGAAATCTGAATGATTATTGGAAAGCAGGGATCACAGTTCAGAAATGAGTTACCCCAACTGGGATAAATTTGTTAATTCAGGGATGGTCATTTCTGAGATTTGAATGATTCCTGTTAAGCAAGAATCACAGTACGGACACCCCCCAACTTATGAATGAGTTAGATTCCAGAAATCCATCCATGAGTAGAATTGTTCATAAGTTGTGTTTAGGTAATAAAAAGTACTGTACAGTACTTACATATGCAGTTACTGTACAGTACTTTGGATAAGGACACTTAACTCCTACGTAAAACATAAAGTATGCAGTAATAATGAATTTTAATACATGAATAATAATGTAATACATTGGTAGGCAATGTTTAAGGTTTTGTTCATATCTGTAACTCAGTTGCTTGTAAGTAGTGTAGCTTCTGCACTGGGAGGAATTACCCAAAAATTATGTAAATTTTCAATTCATTGCTCAAAATGCTTTAAATATATTTTGCTGTCGACTGTATTAGCTTAATCATGGTCTATTGATACATCCTCTCTTCTATTGTCAAGCATTTTTAAAGTGATCATTTTCAGTGTCTGTTTTGAAGCATGGGGGTTAAGAATACAGTACTTCCTCCGTCTTCCCCTGCGTGTCGGAAAAGTTAACTAAATGGGTCAGAGCAGGGGGACTGGGAATCCCCTCTGTATTATTTTTAGCCTTCTAGTGGCTAAAAAATGCATTGGCTATTCTGGCAGGAGAGAGCCAGCCATAACCCCAGTAATTGAGTCTTTGAATGTGCGTGGTTGTGGTGTAAATGAAAGTAAGAGTGAGGTGATAGGGAGTATGCTTGTGGAAAGAAAGATGGATGTACTTGCACTGAGTGAAACTAAGATCAAAGGGAATGGTGAGGTGATAATTTGGGAGTGTGGTAGGTAGGGTGTCTGGAGTTGAGAGAGGTAGAGGAAAAGAGGGAGTGGCTCTGTTGGTAAGTGATGAGATAAATAAGTGTGTGGTGGAATGGAAGGAAGAATCATCTCGAATAATAGTGGCTAAAATTAGGCTGGGATGAGAGGTTTGGGCATTTGTGAGTGCATATGGCCCTGGCAGTGAAGGATGTGAGGAAGAAAGAAGAACTGTGGGTGAAATTGAACAATTGTGTGGAAGACTTGGGAATGAATGTGAATGTGGTGTTGATGGGAGATCTGAATGCTAGAGTAGGGAATGAGCCAGTGGATGGTGTAATTGGGAAGTAAGGACTACCTGGTAGGAATGAGAGCAGAGAGAAAAGGATAGAAATGTGTATTGAGAGAGAGAAATGTTGATTTCCTAATACTTTATTTAAAAAGAAGGATGTGTATAAGTATAAATGGGTCAGAGTTGGTAATGGAAGAGTAGTTGACAGAGCATTAATGGTTTATGTTGTGGTGGGCAGGAGGGTGATTGGAAGAGTATTGGATGTGAATGTACTGAGAGGAGCTAGTGGTGGAATGTCTGATAATTATGTAGTGGAAAGTAGAGTGAGAGTGGAAAAAAGTGGAGAAAAAGGAGAAGTGAGAAAGGAAGAGAGGGGCTGAAAGTGAATGAACTGTATAAGAAAGAGAAAGACTGTGATGGGAGAAAGTAGAGAAAAAGGAGAAGTGAGAAAGGAAGAGGGGCTAAAAGTGAATGAACTGTATAAGGAAGAGAAAGACTTGAACATAAGACTAGTCTGAGGGATGTGTGGAATGTAGTGAAAGAAAAGGTGGAGGAGGGAATGGAAGAATAATGGGGCTGTTTCAAGGAGGAAGTTATGAAGTGTGCAGATGGAGACTAACTGGTGGAAATAAAAGGAAAGGTAGTGAATAGTGGAATGAGGTGAGTGCAGTAGTGGCTGAAAAAAAAGCAGGCTTTTTTTTTTATGAGTGTGAAACCGGAACAGGCAAAAACTGCTCTAATCAATAAAGGCCTGGGCTCGAGAAAACACCAAGACGAAGGAAAAGAAAAAAGTTAAGGATAAAGGCTGAGATGAGGTAATGTCACACAAAGGAAAACGATAGAAAGGAAAAACAGTCAAAATACAGAGGACCCAGAGATATGGAGGAATAGGCCCTGAGATGATAGATCTGCTTTTTGAAGGATGACAGGTCATGAGAATTAGGATAGATAGAAGCAAGAAGAGACTTCCAGAGTCTGGAGGTAGATGGGAAGAAGCAGTCGCTGCACCGACCAATCCGCACGCTACAAATCTCCACATGGTGCTTGTGAGATGAGGCTGCTTGGCTAGTATTACTCTGCCTCAGCAGTGGGGGAGGGATGCAACTCACCAACTCATCAGAGCAGCGATAGAAAATAGAAAGGGAAGATACTTTACGGCGAAGAGACAGAGAATCCTGATTAGATGTAAGAGAAGGATCATTAATGGGTCTGACTGCCTTAGATTCAACCCTATCAAGGAGATAAGTATAAGAAGAAGCACCCCAGATGTGTGAGCAGTATTCTTAGCAGGGATGGATAAGACCTTTATAAATTTTAAGTAACTGGAAAGAGGAAAAGTAATGATGAAAATGAAATAAAACCCCAATAATTTGGATGAAGACTTAGAAATTTGGATTATGTGATTCCTCCAAGACAAGTTAGAGGCTATAAGGATAGAATATGTTGATAGAATTTAAAGGGTAAATTTCGTTAATTTCGAAGACAATAGGGTTATCAGGAGGAGAAGAAGATAAAGAGATAGCCAGAAACTGTGTCTTGGAGGCATTGAATTTAACTAAATTTTGAGTGCCCCACTCAGATACACTCTGGAAATCAGAGTTAATAGTAGAAGAAAGAGTGATACAAGACTGATTACGATAGCAGATGAAAGTTTTGAAGAAAAGGCAGAGGAAAAGTGAAGGGTAGAATCATCAGCAAAGGCATGAAGAAGAGAGGAAGATGGGGATTGTAGAAGATCATTGATGAAGAGAAGGAAGAGAGTAGGTGAAAGAACAGAGCCCTGTGGAACACCACTGGTAACAGAGAAAGGGCTAGATGTCGCACCATCAATAACTATAGATATAAAATGGTCAGAAAGAAAACTGGAAATCAAAGAACAGAAAGAAGGGGTAAAGCCACAGGCAGGGAGTTTGGCCAACAGAACCTTGTGCCAGACTGTCAAAAGCCTTAGCGATATCAAGGATGATGACAAAGCCATGGTTACTCAGAGAAGATGACCATACATGAGTAAGATAGGACGGGAGGTCACCAGTGGATCTTGCCTTGCAGAAGCTGTACTGGTGATCGGAGAAAAGTGAGTTAGAATCAAGGCATTTCAAGAAGTGAGCATTGAGCAAAGTTGCGAAAATTTAGCAATAGAAGAGGTTAGGGCAATAGGTTGATAGTTTGAAGGAATAGAGCGGTCACCCTTTTTAGGAACAGGTTGAACTAGAGCATGCTTCCAAGATGAAGGATAGATACTGGTTGACAGAGTGAGGCGAAAAAGACGGCAAAGTACGGGAGCCAGTTCATCTGCAAACTCCTTAAGGAACCTTGCAGGGATACCATCGGGACCAGATGCCTTGTTCGTCTTTAGCAAGCGAAGAACCTCATGATCTTTGTGTGAAGAAAGGAGGGCATAGGGTTGGAGATGGGTAAAGATTGAGAAACACATGCGCTGCAATCGTTCATAGAAGAGTTGGCAGAAAAATGAGAGCCAAAGAGCACGACAAGCCAAGGTTAAGGGGGAGAGAAAGTTTTTGTAGTAGAGAGGATGTTCGCCTCCATTCCCAAGGTCATGATCTCGGCAACTTTTAGAGCTACCTGATCAGGGTTGTTGGGCCGAAAGCAGCAGTCACCCCATGGGAAGTCAAAGAGGAAGTTACGCAAATTTTCATGTTGGGTACGCTCAAAGTGCCAAAGGTGGCACTGAGTAGGAGGGATTGGTGGAGGGGGAGCAAAAATGGAAGAGATTGAGATTATAGAGTGGTCAGACTTGGCAAGAGGGAAAAGCACAGAATAAGAGTAGTTTGAAGGGTTAGAAGTAAGAAATAGGTCAAGAGTGTTTGCTGCATGTTTGTGAAGATCAGGAACACTAATAGGATGTTTGATAATTTGCTCCAGATCGTGAGAAATAGAAAAAGCAAGGGCCTCACTTCCTCCCACTTCAGTGTGAGAAGAATTAAGCCACTCACTGTGGTGTACATTGAAGTCTCCAATGTAATGAACTTCTGCATGTGGGTGAGAAGATAGCAAGGACTCATGGCATGAGGACAGATATTCAAATAAAGACACAAACTTGGTTGAGTTTGGAGAACAGTAGCATAAGCAAAGGAAAATAGTGGTAGTGGAGAGATAGATTTTTAGCCAGAGAACATCAAAGTCAGGAGATTCAAGGTCCATGAGCCTCGTAATAGTAGTGTTAGTGTTGCAGTAGGTACAGACCCCACCTTTGGAACGAAAACGAGTATACAGATTATAGTGAGAGATTTGAAATGGGTCAGTGGAAGCATGTATAGACCGCTGGGTTTCAGATAGGAGGAGGAGCTTAGGGAGGAAAGTACCCAAGTGTTGTTCCACAGACAAAAGATTAGAGTTCAGCCCGCGAATGTTAGAATAGTGAAGAGTGAGAGAAGCAGATCTATTGGGAGGTGCAAGGTTAAGGGCAGAACCGTTACTACCACCAGGCATGTCTGCCCTCAAGCCAATAGTGGAGTCAACACGATCCCCGGAGATTCTTCGCACCCCTCTATGCTGGGGGCCATTAGCTGTGGACCTTTCATAAATAGTAGCAAATATGATAAACAAAGAGAGAAAAAGAAACATGTGGGGAGTGTTGTGACTTGTCAAATGTAATGGAATAACAAGAGATGTGTAACGAATACGCAAGAATATTCAGTGTAGATGTAGGCATGAGGAAATTACCGTCCTGAAGGAAGACTCAACCCGGAGCTGTCTGGACCATTCCTAGTTGAATCCTAATACCTTCAGTTGTAGTCTTTCAATGGGCGGTTGTTGCCATGGCCAACCTACTAATAAATCATTTGAAATATGGTTGCAGGTAGGAAATGTAGAGGCATATGAAAGTTATTGTGCAAAGTGGAGGTTAGAAAAGCACATGGTGAGGAAGGCAAAGAGAGAAGCAGATATAAGGTGGAGTATATGCTTGTCTTAGAATTTTGAAAGGAATAAAAAGATGTTTTGGAAGGAATTGAAAAGAATGAAGAAAGGTGAGTCTGGTAGGTAGGAATGGGTGAAAATCAGAGATGAAATAAAGATGAGAGAGGTGGACTGAATATTTCAAGGAACTGCTAAATTAGGAAGATGATTAAGAGCCAGAGATTGTGGCTGTGGGAAATGAATGGAGAATGCCAATGTTAGGTGATGAAAATGATAGAGAAATTACGAAAAAGGAGGTACATTTTGCAGTGAGAGCAATGAAAGCAGGTAAAGCACCAGATAGATGGGTGTCTTGTTGAATGCTTGTCAAAAGGTGGGGAGGCATTAGTAGAATGGATGGCTAGGTTGAATGTATGATTTAGGATAGGGAGGGCCCCAGATTATTGGAGCAGTGCAAGTGTAGTTTCACTTTACAAAGGGAAAGGAGATAAGAGTGAGTGTTGTACTTTTAAAGGAATTATATTGTTTAGTGTAGTTGGTAAGATATATGGAGGAGTGTTAATCAAGAGAATTAGAAAAGGTACTGAGAGATTGATTGGGGAACAGCAGTGTGGGTTATGGAGAAGAAGAGGATGTGTGGATCAGGTGTTTGTGGGAAGACGTGTTTGAGAGGGTAGGGACACTTTTTGGGCTTTTATGGACTTTTAAGAAAGCATATTACAGGGTAGATAGAGAGGGGTTGTGGAGTGTGTTGCAACTGAATGGAATAAGTTGAAGTTGGTTGAATGTGGTGAAGAGTTTTTACATAAATAGTAAAGCATGTGTGAGAGTTGAAAATGGTATGAGTGATTGGTGCGAGGTGAATGTAGGGTTCATCAAGGTTGTGTAATGTCACCATTGTTGTTTAATGTACATATGGCTGGAGTGGTAAGGGCAGTAAATGAAAGAGTATAAGACAGAGGCTTGGAACTTGTGGGTGTGGATAGAAGGCTGTGGAAATTGAATTAGTTGATATTTGCAGATGATACTGTACTGGTGGCTAATACTATTCATTTGGTGACTGAGTTTGTTAAGGTGTGTTAAAGAAGAAAGTTGAAAGTGAATATATATAAAAGTAAAATCATGAGATGCGCGAGGAGTGTTAATGTTGGCAGAATGAATGTAGGAGTGAATGGGGAGTTGCTTATAGAACTTGAAAGTTTTAAGAATCTGGGGTCGTATATATCAAAGAGTGAACGAGTGGATCCAGAAATAATCCATAGAGTGAATGAAGCAAGTAAATGTCTTGGTGGGTTGAAAAGTGTAATGAGAAATAGATATTTGGAAATGAATGCTAAGGGAAGGATATATGAAGGTGTAATTGTGCCAACAGCATTGTATGGAGCAGATACTTGGAATGCAAGAGAAGATGTAAGGAACAGGTTGAATGTAATGGAGATGAGGTGTTTGAAAAGTATGATTGTTGTATCGAGAATCATAGAAGTAAGAAATGAGGATGTCAGGTAGAGAACAGGTGTTGAAAGGAATCTGTCAGATACATTAGATCAGAGAGTGTTGAGTTGGTTTAGACACATGGAAAGGATGAGTAATGAACGAATAGTGAAGAGAATGTGGAATGCGGAAGTGATTGGAGTAAGGTCAAGAGGGAGACCTAGAATGAAATGGATGGATGGTGTGAAGAGGGCACTGAATGCACGTGAAATGTCAGTGGAACAGGGAAGAGTGCGTGCAAGAGATAGGAATGAGTGGAGGAAGAATGTGTATTGATTTCTCGCACATGCTAGCTCAGTGAACTCTGATGGACGAGTGTGAGGGGAGTTCCCATGTGATGAAGCAGTGAGGGTAAACCAGCTGCTGCTGTTTACCCTTATTGTAGAATATCCTCGCCTGCCTACCTTGTGGGTGACCCAAGCATGGTGGAAGGGGGGAAATGTGGTAACCCTTTATCCCCAAGGAGCTAAGAGCAGTGGTTAAGGTATGTGTAGATTGTGGTGAATGCGTTTGTCTTGGCTTGACCACCTCCCTTACAAGGGGGTAAGAGGCCATGTATATATATATATATATATATATATATATATATATATATATATATATATATATATATATATATATATATATATATATATATATATATATATATATATATATATATATATATATATATATATATATATATATATATATATATATATATATATATATGTGTATCCTAATCACGTTCCTGATCATCACGAACATGCTGCAAACACTCTTGATCTATTGTTTACTTCTAACCCTTTAATCTACTCTTATTCTGTGCTTTCCCCTCTTGGTAAATCTGACACCTTTATGATCTCAGTCTCTACCATTTTTGCTCCCCCTCCACCAATCCCTCCTACTCAGTTCTGCCTTTGGCACTTTGAGTACACCCAACATGAAAATTTGCGTAACTTCTTTGACTTCCCGTGGAATGACTACTGTTTTTGGTCCCGCGACCCTGAACAGGTAGTTCTAAAAGTTGCCGAGATCATGACCTCAGGAATGGAGGAATACATCCCCTCTTCTACAAAAACTTTCTCTCCCCCTAAACCTTGGTTTAACCGTGCCTTCTCCATGGCTATCCAGGCTAGGAATCGGGCACACCAATCTTATCAAGCCTCTCCTGATTTAACTCGCTCAGCTTTTATTGTAGCTAGGAATCGCTGTACTGCTCAGTTTCAATGGTCTAAGGCTTCCTTTATGAGAAGGAAAGTTGATGACCTTAACTCTTCTCCCACTGACAAATGCTTCTGGTCCTTAGCCAAAAACCTCTCTAAAAACCTCTATAACTCAAACCTTCCCCCTCTCATTCATTCTAATGGTTCTATAGCTTGCGCTCCCACTGACAAAGCCACTCTCTTTGGCTCTCATTTTTTTGCCAACTCTTCTATAAATGATTCCAGCGCATGTGTTCCTCAATCTTTACCCCTCTCTAACCCTATGCCCTCCCTTATCCTTTCTTCACCCAAAGTTCATTAGGTCCTTCGCTCGCTAAAGACGAGCAAAGCATCTGGTCCCAATGGTATCCCTGCAAGGTTCCTTAAGGAGTTTACAGATGAACAGGCTCACGTAAGGCAGATATAGTAGCAATTACAGAGACTAAGTTGAGTGAGGACATAAACAGTGTCACAGTTTTTCCTAAGGGCTTCAGAATACTAAGGGTTGAAAGATCTGAGAGGACTGATGGAGGGATAGCATTGCTCATAAGTGAAAGGATTCAGGTTGAAGAAATAAACTTGGCTATAGAAAGTGAGTTCAAGGAATTTCTTGTTGCTCGCATAAATACTGGGTTAGAGAGCATTATAATAACTGTTGTATACAACCCACCAAGGAACCAAAATAGGTTTGAAGTTTATGAGGAAAGTCATATAGGTACTATTGAAGTCATAAACTCAGTTGTTAACATGGCATGGGAAAAAAAAATGTAGGATTTTGATTATGGGAGACTTTAATCATAAAGAGATAGATTGAATAAATCTTGACCCACACAGTGGTGAGGACTCATTCGGGGCAAGATTCCTAGATTGCGTACAAGGGAATTTCCTACACCAACATGTTATGGAACCAACAAGGGCCAGGGGTGGGGATGAGCCATCACTACTTGATCTAGTGTTCACAGATAATGTGTTGGATATTGAAAAAATTGAGTATGTACCACCAATTGTAAAGAGTGACCACTGTGTGTTGTTGATGGAGTATATCATTGAAGATATTCTTCCTGAGAGTAGAGGCACTGAGGACATGAGGAGGAACTATCGGAAAGGAGATTACATCAAAATGAATGAGCTTTTTGCAGTTCTTGACTGGAGAACCTTATTTTACAACAAATCTGTACAAGAAATGTATGACATCTTTTGTGAGAAATATGGGAAGATAGTAGATTGCTGCATACCTGTCACCAAAGTAGGTGTAATTCATGCCAGAGAGAAATGGTTTGATAATGGGTGTAAAAGAGCTAAGGAGTGGAGAGACAAATGCTGGAAAAGGTATAGGAGGAGAAAAAACATAAATGCCTGGCAAACCTACAAAAGAGCAAGAAATGACTACCTAAGTAAAAGGAGAGAGGCAGAGAGAGACTATGAGAGGGACATCACCAGGAAGGCTAAAGAAAATCCCAAGCTTTTCCACAGCTTTATCAGAGGAAAACTGAAGGTAAAAGAACAGGTTTTAAGGCTAAAGAGAGCGGATGGAAGCATTACTGAGACGGATGAAGAGATCTGCAAAGAATTGAACAAGGAGTTTCAGTCACTATTTACAGTAGAAAATACCCCACCCCCTCAGATTGCAGTGATAGAAGCCCAAGGGCCGGTATTAGAGAACATCAACCTTACAGCCACAGAGGTATGCAAAGCACTGATGGATTTAGATGTTCATAAAGCTACAGGTCCTGATGACATATCCCCTCATGTGCTTAAAAAATGCGCAAACTCAATATCAGTGGCACTAAGTATCATATTTAAAAAGTTACTGGAGTCGGGGGAGATTCCAAGATGCTGGAAACAAGCAAATGTGATACCTATCTTCAAAAAGGGAAGTAGGGATACGGCTCTGAACTATAGACCAGTTTCCTTGACCAGCATAGTTTGCAAAGTTATGGAGAAACTACTAAGGAAACATATCTCTCTTCACTTGGAATCCTTCAACTTTTTGTCAGTGAGGCAACATGGCTTCAGAGAAGGTAGATCAACAGTAACAAACTTATTAGAATTTTATGATGAGGTAAGCCAAATCTTACAGGAAAGAGAGGGCTGGGCAGATTGCATATTCCTAGACTTCCAGAAAGCGTTTGACACTGTTCTACATGGGAGACTTATTAGGAAGCTGCAATCAATGGCTAGAATAGGTGGAAATGTTTTGGAATGGATAAAAACTTACTTAGAAGGAAGGGAACAGAGGGTTAGAGTAAGACACTCAGTGTCTGAATGGAGAAGAGTTAGTAGTGGAGTTCCACAGGGTTCAGTTTTAGGGCCACTTTTGTTCCTTGTATATGTAAATGACCTACCAGAGTGTGTAAATTCATTCATGAATATGTTTGCAGATGATGCAAAGATTGTGAAGAAAGTAAAAAACGAGAACAATGGTAGAGAACTTCAGGAGGATCTAAATAATCTGCATGAGTGGTCAGAAAAGTGGCTAATGAAATTCAATACTTCAAAATGTAAGGTAATGAGAATGGGTACAAGTGCAAGAAGGCCCAAGCTTGACTACGGTGGCTGGAGTACAACTTCAAGAGACAGAAAATGAGAGAGATCTAGGAGTTAACATACTAGCAGATTTGTCTCCAGAAAAACATATAAATGGCATAGTAAGGGCAGCATATGCATTCTTATCAAATGTAAGGGTAGCCTTCAGGCACATTGACAAGGAAATGTTCAGAAATATTTATGTAACCTATGTGAGGCCAAAACTCGAATATGCAGCCCCCTTTTGGAATCCGCACTTGAAAAAGCACATAGCTAAGCTTGAAAAAGTTCAAAGACATGCCACGAAACTGGTGCCAGAAATACGCAATCTCAGTTATGATGAGAGGCTGAGGGAATTAGACTTGCCATCACTCGAAGCTAGAAGAGTGAGGGGGGGGATATGGTGACAGTCTTTAAATTCCTTCATGGTTATGATAGAGTGGATAGGGATCGATATTTTGATATGGCTGGCTCTAGAACTAGAGGTCATAGTTTGAAGCTTGGTAAGAAAACTTCTTTGCAGGATGTAAGAAAATACTTTTTCAGTGTAAGAGTAGTTGATAATTGGAATTGGCTAAGCGAGGAGGTAGTTAATGCTATCTCAATCCATAGTTTTAAGGACAGGTATGATAAGTATCACTAAGTATAAAATGGAACCGATGAGGAGACGGGAAGATACGAGTTTTGGGCTCTTTCCCGTAAACACAATTAGGTAATCACAATTAGGTAATCACGTGCTTGGCCATCTTTTTTGCCTCATTCTGTCTACCAGTATCTATCCTTCATCTTGGAAGCATGCTCTAGTTCAGCCTGTTCCTAAGAAGGGTGATCTCTCTATTTTTTCAAACTACCGACCTATTGCCCTGATCTCTATTGCTAAAGTTTTTGAAACTTTGCTCAATGCACACTTCTTGAAACGCCTTGAATGTAACTCACTTATCTCCGATCACCATTACAGTTTCTGCAAGGCAAGATCTACTGGTGATCTCCTATCCTATCTTACTCATGTATGGTCATCTTTTCTGAGGAACTATGTGGAATCCTTTGTCATCGCCCTTGATATCTCTAAGGCTTTTGACAGTCTGGCACATGGCTCTGTTGGCCTAACTCCCTGCCTATGGCTTTACCCCTTCTTTCGGTTCTTTGATTTCCAGTTTTCTTGCTGACCGTTTTATATCTGTAGTTGTTGATGGCGTGACATCTAGCCCTTTCTCTGTTACCAGTTGTGTTCCACAGGGCTCTGTTTTTTCACCTTCTTTGTTCCTTCACTTCATCAATGAACTTCTACAATCCTCATCTTCCTCTCTTCTTCATGCCTTTGCTGATGACTTTACCCCTCACTTTTCCTCTACCTTTTTGTCACAATCTTCATCTGTTACTCCTAATCAGTCTCGTATCACTCTCTCTTCTACTATTAACTCCAATTTGCAGAGAGTATCTGAGTAGGGCACTCAAAATTCAGTTAAATTCAATGCCTCCAAGACACAATTTTTGGCTATCTTTTTATCTTCTTCTCCTGCTGATAACCCTATTGTCTTCGAAACTAATGAAATTTTCCCTCTTAACTCTATCAACATATTAGGAATCCATATAGCCTCTAACTTGTCTTGGAGGAATCACATAATCCAAACTTCGAAATCTTCATCCAAAAAATTGGGGGTTTTGTTTCGTTTTCGTTATTACTTTTCCTCTTTGCAGTTACTTAAGATTTATAAAGGTCTTATCCGTCCCTGCTTTGAATACTGCTCACACATCTGGGGTGCTTCTTCTTATAATTATCTTCTTGATAGTGTTGAATCTAAGGCAGTCAGACTCATTAATGATCCTTCTCTTACTTCTAATCTGGATTCTCTCTCTCCTCTCCATATGGTAATTCCTTTTCTCTTTTCTATCGCTACTACTTCCATTGCAGCTCTGAAGAATTGGCGAATTGCAGTCCTCCCCCACTGCCAAGGCTGCATAACGCTCGCCAAGTGGCCTCATCTCACAGGTACTGTGTGGAGATTTGTAGCTCGCGGATTGGTCATTGTAGCGACTGCTTCTTCCCATCTACCTCCAGACTCTGGAACTCTCTTCCTCCTTCTGTCTTTTCTAATTCCTATGACCTTTCATCCTTCAAAAAGCAGATCTAACGTCATCTCAGAGGCTAGTCCTCCATATCTCTCGGTCCTCTGTACTTTGATTGTTTTTTCTGTCTGTCTTTTTCCTTTGTGTGACATTACCTCATCTCAGCCTTGTCCTTAACCTTTTTCTTTTCCTTCATCTTGGCATTTTTTTGTGCCCGGGCCCTTATTGATGAGGGCAGTTTCTGCCTGTCCCGCTGTCACACTTATAATATATATATATATATATATATATATATATATATATATATATATATATATATATATATATATATATATATATATATATATATATATGTATGTGATTACCTAATTGTGATTACCTAATTGTGTTTACGGGAAAGAGCCCAAAGCTCGTATCTTCCCGTCTCCTCATCGGTTCCATTTTATACTTAGTGATACTTATCATACCTCTCCTTAAAACTATGGAGATAGATAGCATTAACTACCTCCTCGCTTAGCAAATTCCAATTATCAACTACTCTTACACTGAAAAAGTATTTCCTTACATCCTGCAAAGAAGTTTTCTTACGAAGCTTCAAACTATGACCTCTAGTTCCAGAGCCAGCCATATCAAAATATCGATCCCTATCCACTCTATCATAACCATGAAGGAATTTAAAGACTGTCACCATATCCCCCCTCACTCTTCTAGCTTCGAGTGATGGTAAGTCTAATTCCCTCAGCCTCTTATCATAACTGAGATTGCGTATTTCTGGCACCAGTTTCGTGGCATGTCTTTGAACTTTTTCAAGCTTAGCTATGTGCTTTTTCAAGTGCGGATTCCAAAAGGGGGCTGCATATTCGAGTTTTGGCCTCACATAGGTTACATAAATATTTCTGAACATTTCCTTGTCAATGTGCCTGAAGGCTACCCTTACATTTAATAAGAATGCATATGCTGCCCTTACTATGCCATTTATATGTATTTCTGGAGACAAATCTGCCAGTATGTTTACTCCTAGATCTCTCTCATTTTCTGTCTCTTGAAGTTGTACTCCAGCCACCGAATAGTCAAGCTTGGGCCTTCTTGCACTTGTACCCATTCTCATTACCTTACATTTTGAAGTATTGAATTTCATTAGCCACTTTTCTGACCACTCATGCAGATTATTTAGATCCTCCTGAAGTTCTCTACCATTGATCTCGTTTTTTACTTTCTTCACAATCTTTGCATCATCTGCAAACATATTCATGAATGAATTTACACACTCTGGTAGGTCATTTACATATACAAGGAACAAAAGTGGCCCTAAAACTGAACCCTGTGGAACTCCACTACTAACTCTTCTCCATTCAGACACTGAGTGTCTTACTCTAACCCTCTGTTCCCTTCCTTCTAAGTAAGATTTTATCCATTCCAAAACATTCCCACCTATTCTAGCCATTGATTGCAGCTTCCTAATAAGTCTCCCATGTAGAACAGTGTCAAACGCTTTCTGGAAGTCTGGGAATATGCAGTCTGCCCAGCCCTCTCTTTCCTGTAAGATTTGGCTTACCTCATCATAAAATTCTAATAAGTTTGTTACTGTTGATCTACCTTCTCTGAAGCCATGTTGCCTCACTGACAAAAAGTTGAAGGATTCCAAGTGAAGAGAGATATGTTTCCTTAGTAGTTTCTCCATAACTTTGCAAACTATGCTGGTCAAGGAAACTGGTCTATAGTTCAGAGCCGTATTCCTCCTTCCCTTTTTGAAGATAGGTATCACATTTGCTTGTTTCCAGCATCTTGGAATCTCCCCCGACTCCAGTGACTCCTTAAATATAATACATAGTGCCACTGATATTGTGTTTGCGCATTTTTTAAGCACATGAGGGGATATGTCATCAGGACCTGTAGCTTTATGAACATCTAAATCCATCAGCGCTTTGCATACCTCTGTGGCTGTAAGGTTGATGTTCTCTAATACCGGCCCTTGAGCTTCTATCAATGCAATCTGAGGGGGTGGGGTATTTTCTACTGTAAATACTGACTGAAACTCCTTGTTCAATTCTTTGCAGATCTCTTCATCCGTCTCAGTGATGCTTCCATCCGCTCTCTTTAGCCTTAAAACCTGTTCTTTTACCTTCAGTTTTCCTCTGATAAAGCTGTGGAAAAGCTTGGGATTTTCTTTAGCCTTCCTGGTGATGTCCCTCTCATAGTCTCTCTCTGCCTCTCTCCTTTTACTTAGGTAGTCATTTCTTGCTCTTTTGTAGGTTTGCCAGGCATTTATGTTTTTTCTCCTCCTATACCTTTTCCAGCATTTGTCTCTCCACTCCTTAGCTCTTTTACACCCATTATCGAACCATTTCTCTCTGGCATGAATTACACCTACTTTGTATGTATGTATGTATGTATGCATGTAAGTATGTATGTATGTATGTATGTATGTATGTATGTATGTGATTTTCTAAATGTGATTACCTAATTGTGTTTACGGGAAAGAGCCCAAAGCTCGTATCTTCCCGTCTCCTGATCGGTTCCATTTTATACTTAGTGATACTTATACCTCTCCTTAAAACTATGGATTGAGATAGTATTAACTACCTCCTCGCTTAGCCAATTCCAATTATCAACTACTCTTACACTGAAAAAGTATTTCCTTACATCTTGCAAAGAAGTTTTCTTACGAAGCTTCAAACTATGACCTCTAGTTCTAGAGCCAGCCATATCAAAATATCGATCCCTATCCACTCTATCATAACCATGAAGGAATTTAAAGACTGTCACCATATCCCCCCTCACTCTTCTAGCTTCGAGTGATGGTAAGTCTAATTCCTTCAGCCTCTCATCATAACTGAGATTGCGTATTTCTGGCACCAGTTTCGTGGCATGTGTTTGAACGTTTTCAAGCTTAGCTATGTGCTTTTTCAAGTGCGGATTCCAAAAGGGGGCTGCATATTCGAGTTTTGGCCTCACATAGGTTACATAAATATTTCTGTACATTTCCTTGTCCATGTGCCTGAAGGCTACCCTTACATTTGATAAGAATGCATATGCTGCCCTTACTATGCCATTTATATGCATTTCTGGAGACAAATCTGCCAGTATGTTTACTCCTAGATCTCTCTCATTTTCTGTCTCTTGAAGTTGTACTCCAGCCACCGAGTAGTCAAGCTTGGGCCTTCTTGCACTTGTACCCATTCTCATTACCTTACATTTTGAAGTATTGAATTTCATTAGCCACTTTTCTGACCACTCATGCAGATTATTTAGATTATATATGTATGTATGTATGTATGTATGTATTTATATATATATATATATATATATATATATATATATATATATATATATATATATATATATACATGAATCATTTTTTTTTTTTTACCCCGACCGGGACTCGAACCTAGGACTTATGATTACTAAGTCAAGGTGCTACCACTACACCACAGAAGGTTAAAAGGAATCCAACCTTATAGCTTATATCTGCTATACCTAGGAATTAACGCATTCTAACTGAATGCCACTATGTTCATATTACAGATTCCCCAACCTCACTCGTGGCTTCATTTTAGCATTTATTTCAATTCCCAATCTCATTCGGGCCATGAAATTATCAAATAAGCACATTACATATGTGAAAACATGAATCATTTTTTTTTTACCCCGACCGGGACTCGAACCTAGGACTTATGATTACTAAGTCAAGGTGCTACCACTACACCACAGAAGGTTAAAAGGAATCCAACCTTATAGCTTATATCTGCTATACTTAGGAATGAATGCATTCTTACTGAATGTCACTATGTTCATATTACAGATTCCCCAACCTCACTCGTGGCTTCATTTTAGCATTTAATTCAATTCCCAATCTCATTCGGGCCATGAAATTATCAAATAAGCACATTACATATGTGAAAACATGAATCATTTTTTTTTTACCCCGACCGGGACTCGAACCTAGGACTTATGATTACTAAGTCAAGGTGCTACCACTACACCACAGAAGGTTAAAAGGAATCCAACCTTATAGCTTATATCTGCTATACTTAGGAATGAAGGCATTCTAACTGAATGCCACTATGTTCATATTAAAGATTCCCCAACCTCACTCGTGGCTTCATTTTAGCATTTAATTCAATTCCCAATCTCATTCGGGCCATGAAATTATCAAATAAGCACATTACATATGTGAAAACATGAATCTTTTTTTTTACCCCGACCGGGACTCGAACCTAGGACTTATGATTACTAAGTCAAAGTGCTACCACTACACCACAGAAGGTTAAAAGGAATCCAACCTTATAGCTTATATCTGCTATAATTAGGAATGAACGCATTCTAACTGAATGCCACTATGTTCATATTACAGATTCCCCAACCTCACTCGTGGCTTCATTTTAGCATTTAATTCAATTCCCAATCTCATTCGGGCCATGAAATTATCAAATAAGCACATTACATATGTGAAAACATGAATCATTTTTTTTTTACCCCGACCGGGACTCGAACCTAGGACTTATGATTACTAAGTCAAGATGCTACCACTACACCACAGAAGGTTAAAAGGAATCCAACCTTATAGCTTATATCTGCTATACTTAGGAATGAACGCATTCTAACTGAATGCCACTATGTTCATATTACAGATTCCCCAACCTCACTCGTGGCTTCATTTTAGCATTTAATTCAATTCCCAATCTCATTCGGGCCATGAAATTATCAAATAAGCACATTACATATGTGAAAACATGAATCATTTCTTTTTTACCTCGACCGGGACTCGAACCTAGGACTTATGATCACTAAGTCAAGGTGCTACCACTACACCACAGAAGGTTAAAAGGAATCCAACCTTATAGCTTATATCTGCTATACTTAGGAATGAACGCATTCTAACTGAATGCCACTATGTTCATATTACAGATTCCCCAACCTCACTCGTGGCTTCATTTTAGCATTTAATTCAATTCCCAATCTCATTCGGGCCATGAAATTATCAAATAAGCACATTACATATGTGAAAACATGAATCATTTTTTTTACCCCAACCGGGACTCGAACCTAGGACTTATGATTACTAAGTCAAGGTGCTACCACTACACCACAGAAGGTTAAAAGGAATCCAACCTTATAGCTTATATCTGCTATACTTAGGAATGAAGGCATTCTAACTGAATGCCACTATGTTCATATTACAGATTCCCCAACCTCACTCGTGGCTTCATTTTAGCATTTAATTCAATTCCCAATCTCATTTGGGCCATGAAATTATCAAATAAGCACATTACATATGTGAAAACATGAATAATTTTTTTTTTACCCCGACCGGGACTCGAACCTAGGACTTATGATTACTAAGTCAAGGTGCTACCACTACACCACAGATGGTTAAAAGGAATCCAACCTTATAGCTTATATCTGCTATACTTAGGAATGAACGCATTCTAACTGAATGCCACTATGTTCATATTACAGATTCCCCAACCTCACTCATGGCTTCATTTTAGCATTTAATTCAATTCCCAATCTCATTCGGGCCATGAAATTATCAAATAAGCACATTACATATGTGAAAACATGAATCATTTTTTTTTTACCCCGACCGGGACTCGAACCTAGGACTTATGATTACTAAGTCAAGGTGCTACCACTACACCACAGAAGGTTAAAAGGAATCCAACCTTATAGCTTATATCTGCTATACTTAGGAATGAACGCATTCTAACTGAATGCCACTATGTTCATATTACAGATTCCCCAACCTCACTCGTGGCTTCATTTTAGCATTTAATTCAATTCCCAATCTCATTCGAGTCCTGGTCGGGGTAAAAAAAAAATGATTCATGTTTTCACATATGTAATGTGCTTATTTGATAATTTCATGGCCCGAATGAGATTGGGAATTGAATTAAATGCTAAAATGAAGCCACGAGTGAGGTTGGGGAATCTGTAATATGAACATAGTGGCATTCAGTTAGAATGCTTTCATTCCTAAGTATAGCAGATATAAGCTATAAGGTTGGATTCCTTATAACCTTCTGTGGTGTAGTGGTAGCACCTTGACTTAGTAATCATAAGTCCTAGGTTCGAGTCCCGGTTGGGGTAAAAAAAAAATGATTCATGTTTTCACATATGTAATGTGCTTATTTGATAATTTCATGGCCCAAATGAGATTGGGAATTGAATTAAATGCTAAAATGAAGCCACGAGTGAGGTTGGGGAATCTGTAATATGAACATAGTGGCATTCAGTTAGAATGCGTTCATTCCTAAGTATAGCAGATACAAGCTATAAGGTTGGATTCCTTTTAACCTTCTGTGGTGTAGTGGTAGCACCTTGACTTAGTAATCATAAGTCCTAGGTTCGAGTCCCGGTCGAGGTAAAAAAAAAAATGATTCATGTTTTCACATATGTAATGTGCTTATTTGATAATTTCATGGCCCGAATGAGATTGGGAATTGAATTAAATGCTAAAATGAAGCCACGAGTGAGGTTGGGGAATCTGTAATATGAACATAGTGGCATTCAGTTAGAATGCGTTCATTCCTAAGTATAGCAGATATAAGCTATAAGGTTGGATTCCTTTTAACCTTCTGTGGTGTAGTGGTAGCACCTTGACTTAGTAATCATAAGTCCTAGGTTCAAGTCCCGGTCGGGGTAAAAAAAAAATGATTCATGTTTTCACATATGTAATGTGCTTATTTGATAATTTCATGGCCCGAATGAGATTGGGAATTGAATTAAATGCTAAAATGAAGCCACGAGTGAGGTTGGGGAATCTGTAATATGAACATAGTGGCATTCAGTTAGAATGCGTTAATTCCTAAGTATAGCAGATATAAGCTATAAGGTTGGATTCCTTTTAACCTTCTGTGGTGTAGTGGTAGCACCTTGACTTAGTAATCATAAGTCCTAGCTTCGAGTCCCGGTCGGGGTAAAAAAAAATGATTCATGTTTTCACATATGTAATGTGCTTATTTGATAATTTCATGGCCCGAATGAGATTGGGAATTGAATTAAATGCTAAAATGAAGCCACGAGTGAGGTTGGGGAATCTGTAATATGAACATAGTGGCATTCAGTTAGAATGCGTTCATTCCTAAGTATAGCAGATATAAGCTATAAGGTTGGATTCCTTTTAACCTTCTGTGGTGTAGTGGTAGCACCTTGACTTAGTAATCATAAGTCCTAGGTTCGAGTCCCGGTCGGGGTAAAAAAAAATGATTCATGTTTTCACATATGTAATGTGCTTATTTGATAATTTCATGGCCCGAATGAGATTGGGAATTGAATTAAATGCTAAAATGAAGCCACGAGTGAGGTTGGGGAATCTGTAATATGAACATAGTGGCATTCAGTTAGAATGCGTTCATTCCTAAGTATAGCAGATATAAGCTATAAGGTTGGATTCCTTTTAACCTTCTGTGGTGTAGTGGTAGCACCTTGACTTAGTAATCATAAGTCCTAGGTTCGAGTCCCGGTCGGGGTAAAAAAAAAATGATTCATGTTTTCACATATGTAATGTGCTTATTTGATATATATATATACATATATATATGTATATATATATATATATATATATATATATATATATATATATATATATATATATATATATATATATATATATATATAGTATGTATGTATGTATGTATGTATGTATGTATGTATGTATGTATGTATGTATGTATGTATGTATGTATGTATGTATGTATGTATGTATGTATGTATGTATGTATGTATGTATGTATGTATGTATGTATGTATGTATGTATGTATGTATGTATGTATGTATGTATGTATGTATGTATGTATGTATGTATGTATGTATGTATGTATGTATGTATGTATGTATGTATGTATGTATGTATGTATGTATGTATGTATGTATGTATGTATGTATGTATGTATGTATGTATGTATGTATGTATGTATGTATGTATGTATGTATGTATGTATGTATGTATGTATGTATGTATGTATGTATGTATGTATGTATGTATGTATGTATGTATGTATGTATGTATGTATGTATGTATGTATGTATGTATGTATGTATGTATGTATGTATGTATGTATGTATGTATGTATGTATGTATGTATGTATGTATGTATGTATGTATGTATGTATGTATGTATGTATGTATGTATGTATGTATGTATGTATGTATGTATGTATGTATGTATGTATGTATGTATGTATGTATGTATGTATGTATGTATGTATGTATGTATGTATGTATGTATGTATGTATGTATGTATGTATATATATATATATATATATATATATATATATATATATATATATATATATATATATATATGGGGTCCTCGACTTTCGTCAGAGTTCCATTTCTGAAATGTAATGTAACATGAATTTCAGCGCAAGTCGGAACACTTCTATAGAAAGACCTATAATGAAGCAGTAGTAAAGTTCCTCCCTTTTCCAAGCATTTCAGTATTTCTGATTTCACTTCCACGGTGATGGCTTTTCTTTCCTTGCCATCAGAAGAATTTGCTTTATGCCTGGGGGACATAATACACACCAAACATTATAAAAAAAAAAAGCAATCTAATTTAGGGGAATGTGTTGTAACCATAAAGCATCTTAACTCGAGGTCAGTGTAAGCCGAAGACTCCCTGTATTCTATTTTGTATGTCAATATGACCCCCATTCCAATTAGGGTTGCCACAGACATGTTGGAGTTGGGGAGTTATTGCTGGATGCTCATTATGTATATATATATATATATATATATATATATATATATATATATATATATATATATATATATATATATATATATATATATATATATATATATATATATATTATCTACCTACCTACCTACCTACCTACCTACCTACCTACCTACCTACCTACCTACATATATATATATATATATATATATATATATATATATATATATATATATATATATATATATATATATATATATATATATATATATATACGGTAAATTTCTTGAAATCAATTGCTTGAAAAATTATATCTCGAACTATCAATTGATCGAAAGAGATTGCTCAAAAGCCGATATTCATTCTTTAAACTACCTGAAAGACAGATTGCTCGAAAGCTGATATTCATTCTTTAAACTACCCTAAAGCCGCTAACCAGTGTTTCTCAACTTTTTTTAAATAAGGGTGCTCTTGTAGAGTAATTAAAACTCTGAGGTGCACTTAATATATCAATAAGATAAATATCTGTAAAATTTTTAAATCGTAAAATTATAAAAAAAAGGCCCTTGAATTAAGCATGTACTTTTAAGACATTACAATATATTTTATCAAGTATGCTTATGTGAGACCTGTGCTTGATTAGATTTCGCAATATTTTTAATATTAAGCCTTATATGTGATAAGCATACACTCATTTCATCTCTTTATGTTCGATATTTTAGATGTCCCTCATAGCACTTAGGTCAAATGATTATCACCGATTCCTGCACTCATATTTCATTATAGCGGCTTCTCACATGATTTAGGACGGGTTGTTCTAAGATATCATGTCAACCAATCACAAGAGAGAGAGATAATGACTGATTAAAAACCGTTGAGGAAGGGAAAAGGGAAAGAATTATCCATTCCTATATAAAATAAAAAAAAACTCGCACAGAAAGTTTGTCTTCACCTCTTTCCAATAGGCTAATAGACTAGCCTACACCGCAGCCAAATATCTATCTTTCCCAGTTCTAATAATACCCAACTTCTCCCCTAAGATAGGAAACACAAAGCCACAACCAGTTCCTTATTATAAACAAGCAAATAAACCCATGTACTAATATGCTAAAATAAATAGGAAACAAAATCAGGATGACTTAACCTAACACCAGCGTGAGCTCCTCCAGACCTCAACACAACAAAATCCATAAGAATGACGATCACAATGTTCACCCCTCAACTTTCTACCCTCTCTCCCAAAACTTTGACTTATTCACATCATGAAAAAGCAGCCCACCTCCCACTTCCCGCACTGCCTACATACTCCCCCCCTAAATTTTAATTCAACAACAAAGCCGAGAGGGAGGAAGCCTCGTCCTTCCACTTCTCTGGGGGGCCACAGCCAGCCCCTTCAAATCATCTCCCGTGTGGTGTTCACTCGTTGAACGGTCAGTGTCACTCTCGCTGAATCCTATCAGCAGAGCTTATCATCCTCAGCTTCATCCTCGCCTCCGCTTCCCAGTCTCTCTGACCTCTCCACCGTGCTCACAGGGCGATGCCTGAGATCTTTCACATGTCTGGGTATGCCATCCACTTCTGCTGCTTGGGGAGAGACAGTTTTGTTACTCTTCCACACTCGAACTTCTTAAAGCACCTGTTTTGGGGGCCCTTAACCCACACCTCCTCCCATACCTTGTACTGGCAATCGCCACCTTCATCCTGTTCCTCGAATTCATCTACTCCCTTGATTCTTGCCGAATACTTCTGAACCACATTAATGGGTGTAGTGTCCTCGTTCACATTATCCAGTGGAGTTATGTTGTACAAATATACAGCTTCTCTGATATCACAGCAAGTTCTGGCAGCTATCCTCTTGATCGAATGATGAACCCTCTCGGCTATGGAATTACCTTCTGGAACATATGCACATCAAAACCACGGACTACACCCCCTCCCCCTTACCAACTAAATCCTTGAACCTTTGACTCCGATAAATTGCTGCATTGTTAGTCAAAATCTCACAGGGGGCCCACGTTCACAAAACACCCTTGCTAATAACTGCATCACGGTCTCACAATCCTCATAATGCAGTTCATGCCACAAAGTGAAGCGACTTGGACCACAATCGATGAGGGTAAGGTAGTGTTTTCCTTCATAGTGTGTTACATTCATTCTCAATCGTCCCCACACATTCTGCACACTCAGACTACCGTGATACCGTGTGTACACCTTTGAGGGGCAAGATCTATACTGCTACACTTCTCACAATTCCTAACAACTTCCTGAACTTGCTTGCAGGCAACATGTGGATGCACCCTCCTAGCAAAGTAGATTGTTCGTTCCACGCCAGGATGACCCATATTCTGATGAATGTCTCTTATCTTGTCTGGGTCAGGACAGTTTGCCACAGCGCACACATCACCCCGCTGACAACTCAACCACCGGTTGGGTACCCGTGTCAAAGCATCCGCAAGATTGCATATGCTAGATACTAGCTCGAGGCTCAACTCTATGTATGCTCCTCCTTCATCTGGGGTATGACTTCCAATATTCTTTGGATTAGCATCTCACTTTCTGCTTTTATCCTCAGCCTTTCTTTGCTAGTCAGAGCATCAGTTAAACAGTGATAGACAGTAGAAGCATAAATGTTTAACTGTATCTTCTTCATATTCCATGATAGAGCCACGTTAAGCCCTCAAATAACAGCCTCTAACTCTGCCATGTTTATGTACGTGCTATCTGACTCCCTCAACCATGATCCATCCTCTACATTCATACCATTGACCTGCAAAACCGCACAAATAGCTAATGAACTCACATCAACCCATAGATCTGCCTCGGCATCCTCCACATTCCACCTTCCATGAGCCGGATTGTTGTTATCTAATCTGCGATAGATCTCTAACGTGACATGAACATACTCCTCTCTAATGTCATCCCATCCTACACTATGAGTATTTGCTACTCTTTCGAGGTAAGAGATAGCCATTCTCAACCAGCCACAAACCAGCAAATATCCAGTCAACTGACCACAAATTAAAAATATCACTCTCCTGGCCAATACATCTGGTATTTCCTCTAATTTATTGTCTCTGCACCAGTTGAGCTGGCCCTTTCTTTCTGGATCACCCTGCACCCTCATTCCTAAAACATGTGCCCTGGCTGATGCCTTCTTAGGGCTCATACATGCAAAACCCCAATTTTGCAGATGCTTAATGACTTGACTGCATGCCACACCACTTTCATCCACATAAATATTGCCCAAATAAGCTGATGTGTGTCGCTTGATCTCTGGTTCCTGATCAACACCGCAGTCAAAATTCCTGACATTATTATTGGTGCAATGTTCAACCCGAACCCAAGCCGCATTAAGCTGTACCTTGTTCCCTTAAACATCACTGTCTGATACGCCCACAGACTTTCATCCACATGAAACTGCAAATATGCCTTCCTCAAATCAGCAATTGTTGTATTGCTCCCCATCCTCCGCCAAGCCTATATTTTCTCCCAACATGCATCCGTCTTACCAGAAAAAGCATCCACGTAAGAATTCAGCTCCCTGTAATCTAGGACCGGCCGCACTTTTTTATTGTTCTTCTGGTTCACTGCCATGAGAGGTCTCAAGCCACGGGGAGGCCCATGTTTTTGCTCATCGTGCGGCACAAGCCATCCATCCTTAATCCATTGTGCCAATTCCTGCTCATACTCTTCTTGAACATGTCGTGGGACTTCATACTCTGCTGTTGTGTTCTTAAGTTTAGGTTCTTTTCCCTCCAACCATAGTGAAGAACCATCCAACGACATCCATCAAGCACTGCTTTGAAGTCCTTCTTGTCTACCACTATGACTGGCTATTCTTCCTTACACACAGAGGAAAACTAAAGGTAAAAGAACAGGTTTTAAGGCTAAAGAGAGTGGATGGAAGCATCACTGAGACAGATGAAGAGATCTGCAAAGAATTGAACAAGGAGTTTCAGTCAGTATTTACAGTAGAAAATACCCCACCCCCTCAGATTGCACTGATAGAAGCTCAAGGGCCGATACTAGAGAACATCAACCTTACAGCCACAGAGGTATGCAAAGCGCTGATGGATTTAGATGTTCATAAAGCTACAGGTCCTGATGACATATCCCCTCATGTGCTAAAAAAATGCGCAAACACAATATCAGTGGCACTAAGTATCATATTTAAGGAGTCACTGGAGTCGGGGGAGATTCCAAGATGCTGGAAACAAGCAAATGTGATACCTATCTTCAAAAAGGGAAGGAGGGATACGGCTCTGAACTATAGACCAGTTTCCTTGACCAGCATAGTTTGCAAAGTTATGGAGAAACTACTAAGGAAACATATCTCTCTTCACTTGGAATCCTTCAACTTTTTGTCAGTGAGGCAACATGGCTTCAGAGAAGGTAGATCAACAGTAACAAACTTATTAGAATTTTATGATGAGGTAAGCCAAATCTTACAGGAAAGAGAGGGCTGGGCAGATTGCATATTCCTAGACTTCCAGAAAGCGTTTGACACTGTTCCACATGGGACACTTATTAGGAAGCTGCAATCAATGGCTAGAATAGGTGGAAATGTTTTGGAATGGATAAAAACTTACTTAGAAGGAAGGGAACAGAGGGTTAGAGTAAGACACTCAGTGTCTGAATGGAGAAGAGTTAGTAGTGGAGTTCCACAGGGTTCAGTTTTAGGGCCACTTTTGTTCCTTGTATATGTAAATGACCTACCAGAGTCTGTAAATTCATTCATGAATATGTTTGCAGATGATGCAAAGATTGTGAAGAAAGTAAAAAACGAGAACAATGGTAGAGAACTTCAGGAGGATCTAAATAATCTGCATGAGTGGTCAGAAAAGTGGCTAATGAAATTCAATACTTCAAAATATAAGGTAATGAGAATGGGTACAAGTACAAGAAGGCCCAAGCTTGACTACTCGGTGGCTGGAGTACAACTTCAAGAGACAGAAAATGAGAGAGATCTAGGAGTAAACATACTGGCAGATTTGTCTCCAGAAATACATATAAATGGCATAGTAAGGGCAGCATATGCATTCTTATCAAATGTAAGGGTAGCCTTCAGGCACATGGACAAGGAAATGTTCAGAAATATTTATGTAACCTATGTGAGGCCAAAACTCGAATATGCAGCCCCCTTTTGGAATCCGCACTTGAAAAAGCACATAGCTAAGCTTGAAAAAGTTCAAAGACATGCCACGAAACTGGTGCCAGAAATACGCAATCTCAGTTATGATGAGAGGCTGAGGGAATTGGACTTACCATCACTCGAAGCTAGAAGAGTGAGGGGGGATATGGTGACAGTCTTTAAATTCCTTCATGGTTATGATAGAGTGGATAGGGATCGATATTTTGATATGGCTGGCTCTAGAACTAGAGGTCATAGTTTGAAGCTTGGTAAGAAAACTTCTTTGCAGGATGTAAGGAAATACTTTTTCAGTGTAAGAGTAGTTGATAATTGGAATTGGCTAAGCGAGGAGGTAGTTAATGCTATCTCAATCCATAGTTTTAAGGACAGGTATGATAAGTATCACTAAGTATAAAATGGAACCAATGAGGAGACGGGAAGATATGAGCTTTGGGCTCTTTCTCGTAAACACAATTAGGTAATCACAATTAGGTAATCACCAAAGACTCAATTCCATCTCTTACTGTTATCCTCTGAATCGACTCTATAGTTACTCCCCCTACACATCCTCTCCTCAACTATGCATCTAGTGCATCCAGTGTCCACAAGCGTGCTCACCCGAATTTAGTTTACAGTTATTTCAATTACAGGCAGCGCCATTTTCAATTCTTGGAGGAAGAAGCTGGCACTAATGGCTTCGCCTTGTTTTAGTTAGTCATTTGCTATGTGACCAGGTTTATTGTATCAATAACACACACAAGACTCAATAAATGTGGTAGATCTGCTTTCTGACTCCGCATGCAAAGTCAACTCTCAATTAAAACGTAGTCGCGATTGTACTTTACATTGAAAATCAGCATGTAGTGATTGCTCCTCTTTATCATGGTCTCCACCTCTACCAAAAGATACAGTGTCAGTGTTAGAGTCCTCAGTCAGAAGTATTCTTGCCCTTTCTACAATCTAACTCAAGCTCATGCTCTCAATACGAGCGCCTGCCCTAAGTGCCTGTTTCACATGATCAGGTAATCCAATAATAGAAGCGCACAACAATAGTTTCTCAATACTGCAGTCAAGCAGCAAGCTCAAATGTTTCAAGCAGCTAAATACACATCTATATTCTCTCCTTCCTTGATTTGGCGCTTAGTGAACTTTTCATAAGCTGTATATGAATTGAATCCAAATGCAGATTTCAATGCCTCTTTTACTGCTTCAGCATCTTTCTTGTCATCATTGCCCAACTGCTGATACACTGAAAAAGTGCCTCTGGTCAGCCGCAGAGGGATAACCACAGTCAAATCACTAATTTTTCTAATCCTACACACTAGCTCAACTTTATCTAACCACTCGACGACGTCTTTACTGCCATCATACTCCTCAAATAACCGCAAATCTATAGACTCCATTATTAGCCTATACCCTACTAATCTATTCTCTCTTATACACGGCTTATGCCTAGATAGCTTGTGAACGGAACTAGCCTATATGAAATAAAAAAAAAACTCGTACATAAAGTTTGTCATCACCTCTCAGATCCGCAGGCGACTCGTTGATACTGGAAGGCCTAGGCTAGACAATCTCAGACATCAATAAACAGCAGGCTGAAACTTTTCAGTAGGCTAATAGACCAGCCTACACCGTAGCCAAATATCTATCTTTCTCAGTTCTAATAATACCCAACGTCTCCCCTAACATAGGAAACACAATGCCACAACCACTTCCTAATTATAAACAAGCAAATAAACCCATGTACTAATATACTAAAATAAATAGGAAACAAAATAAGGACAACTTATCCTAACAATGACGATCACGATGTTCACCCTTCGACTTTTTACCCTCTCCTCCAAAACTTTGACTTTATTCACATCACGAAAATGCAACCCACCTCCCACTTCTCACCCTGCCTACACACCTATCCATATATTTTTAAAAATACAGATATTTTTATATAAACAAAAGTCATAAATTACTTTTTCATTAACTTGGGGTGCACCTGGCTACCTTTTAAGGTGCATCAGTGCACCAGGGTGCACTAGTGCAACTGGGCGCACCAGTGCACCTGGGCGCACTGGTTGAGAAATGCTGCTTTAAATGATCGCTATTTAATATTTAACCGTAAATCACTTATTACCAATTATTTTAATGAAATTCATTTTTTAAGCGATCACTAATAAATATTTAACCATTAAACACCATTGCTAAATACCATTATCTTAACCATTAATGGCTTTTTTTCTTTTTTAAGCCCTCGAATTTTTATTTTGTTTTTATTATATCATTAATTCTGGAAGCCTAGAACCCTCATGAAGGATATAAGTATTTAGTGAGTGAAAAAGGAAAGAAGTGTTTGGATGGTTACTTATATATTAAGGACAAAGCAGTGAACAACAAAAAATATATTTGAAATGTGAAATGTCCAAAAAAATAAAATGTTGTGTTCGTGTTATCACTGTTGATGATAGCATCACGGAACAAAGTGGGAATTACAACCATGCTAGAGACACTGGTGGAACTGAAACTGTTAAAGCAATGGAGAAAGTAAAAGAACATATGTAGAGGGTGGATTAAGAGAAAGCTTTGGACCCTTTACAAATTTATCAATATAAACCAGAACATTATTTAAAACCTCCTATTTGGGGTTTATCTATTTTTCAGCACTATAGTATTGCTAATATTCCTTGGTTCTAAACATTACACTATCTTCTTTACATATCGACCATGCTGCACGAAATCTTATTGAAGAGTAAAATGGCGGGCTTACTTATCATAACATAAACAAACACACAGCTAAGACAAAAAGAAAACTATACATTTCGTTACAAAGAAAATGTATGTCGTACCTGGGAAATTTAAATGAAATATATATTCTCTACAATAGTTCCCTCCCAAAAAGCAGAGCTATTAATAGAAATAACCGTTACTACTCTTAAATCTTATTTTTCTACCTGAGGATGATGTTGCAACTTTAGGAGGAACTATGTTCTGAGAATCAGGTTTGACATAGCCTTGGTTATCACTATTATTGTTAATATCATCATCAAAATCACTCTTTGTTTGACTATGTTCTAAAGGTTCAACAGTACTTGGTTCAAGCATTGCATTAGGCTCGATTACTGGTCTCAAGCGATCAATAGAAACACAACCATGTACATCATCAGATAAATGTATAAGAAAATGTTTAGACATGCACTTAATAACCATAAATCCTGAGTATGGGGCTTCCAAAGATTTCCTGACTCTATCAACTCGTAACCAAGCTTTATCACAGGTGTCTAAATCTTTAGGAAAACTTTGGCACTTACCACTAGCTAGGTCACTTACATCTAATTTGGACATTTCTTTGGCTAAATACTTAACGGATAAGTTTGTTAAATCACAAGTATTAGTACTGCTTGTGTCTACCATCAGTTTTGGTAATAAAAGTGAGGTACCAGTAACAGCACTGAATGGGGAAAACCCATTTTCATTAGGAGTATTACAGATACCAAGAAGTATAATAGGCAGGGATTGTAACCAAATTTCTTTTCTAGCCATGAGAGCGGATTTGATAATTCTATGAGGACGCTCTATAATTCCATTAGATTGGGGATGGTATCCTACAACTGATGAGAGTTCTTGAAACATTTCACTCTCAAACAGAGAACTGCGATTAGTAATATCATGGAGAAGAACTCCAAATCGTGATATCCATGCATTTGTGAAAGCTTGAGCTACAGTGTGTGCAGTGATATCTGCCAATGGTTGTACTTCTGTCCAATGAGTGGTTCGATCAATGCACGTCAATAAATATTTATATGGACTAATATATTGTCTGAAGGATTTTGAACTGTAGGAAGGGGACCTACAATATTTAGATGTACTGTTTGAAAATGTGATGAGGGTAAATCAGAGTTACTTATAGCACTCTTAGTATGACGGTGAATCTTGGACTGTTGACCAAGCACTCTCTACACCATTTTTTGATGGATCGGTCCATATCAGGCCAAAAATACCTAATTTTACCAATTTCAGGGTTGACTTTATACCGAAGTGAGATAATCTATGTAGGCTATTAAAAATTGACATACGTAGGGATTCTGGTATAAAAAGTCTAGGGAATGGTGTAGATGTGTTACACAACCCCTTCTTTTCTTCATTTAGTAACTGAGATGAGAGTATGCCTGGGTCACTTCGTTTAGAAACTGAACTTCTGCAATTTCAGGTAAATCGCAAACATCTAACATAACTGCGTTAGCAGGTCGTGATAGGCAGTCAGTCACAATGTTATGTGAAGCTCTTATATAAGTAACATCAGCAAGATATTCTGTTAAGATAGATGAATGCCTTTGTTGTCTATCAGACTTTGCTGGATTAATACTTTGAAAAGCACTGCAAAGTGGCTTATGATCTGTTAACGTTAATACATAATGACCTTCAATTTGAGGACGGAAACGTAATACTGCTAAATAAGCGGCAAGAAGCTCCCTATCAAATGTAGAATATTTTCTTTGTGATCGTGAAAGTTTCTTCGAGAAAAATCACACAGGTATAGGTTACTTATTAACCATTTGATGGATTGCAGCTCCTGCAGCATATTGACTACTATCAGTTACTAACTGAAAATGGGTATAGCCTGTTTGTATTTGTGCGAGAGCTTTGAGGTTAGACAGAACTTCCTTAATTTCATCAAAAGATTGCTTTTCCGTTTCAGTTAATTCTAATGATTTGTGATTTGGCTTCAATCTTATACATTCTGTTAAAGGTAAGACAATTGAGGCAAATTTAGGAACTAATTTCCTATAAAAACCTATCATGCCCAAAAATTGGCGCAAACTCTTTGAATCAGTTGGGTAAGGAAATTCTGACAATTCATAAATCTTATTTGATGTAGGGCGAAGACCAACAACACTAACACTGAATCCTAAAAAGTCAAGCTCTTTAAGGCAAAATATACATTTATTCAAAGAAACTTTAAGATTGTACGTATTAAGGATATCAAATATTATTTCAAGATCCTTTAGATGGGCTTCTTCATTATCTGAAAATACCAATATATCATCCAAGTATATAAATACATACGTTACATTCGAGAATATCTTGTCCATTACTCTTTGAAAAGTTGCGACAGTGTTTCGGAGGCCAAAGGGCATATAGTGAAACTCAAATAACCCAAAAGAGGTAGTTATAGCTGTTTTCGGGACATTGCCTGGGTGTACCCTAATCTGATGATAGGCTGAAGTTAAGTCAATCTTTGAGCAACAAATTTTATTTGCAGGTTTAGATGAAAAAGAATTAATATTGGGAATAGGGTATCGGTTTTTTTTCGTAATGGAGTTTACTGCTCTATAATCACCACATGGACGGTATTCACCATTACTTTTAGGGACTAGGTGTAAAGGAGAACTCCACTCACTTTCAGATGGGACAATGATGCCCGAGCTTTGGAGTGCACGGAATCCTTCTTAAGCAGCCTTAAATTTTCCTTCACTTAGCTGACGTGTCTGCAAATACAGGAGGGTTGTAGTGGTATAGTGTATTTTCTTTCTTTATTTGGAGTGTTATAGTGGTATGATATATGTCTTCTTTATTTATATATTAATTAATTTATTAATTGATATATATATTTTCACTTTATTTATTAATAATTTTTGTTGTTGTTGTAAAGTGATCCCTTAATTTTGCTTCTTTTTGTCATAACGAACTGTACATTGTTTTGGTTTTCTGTTTTTATGGCAACACTGACTCTGTATTGCCGCCTTTTTCGTGTAGTATGATATTTTTGGTCTGTTCATTTTCGATACATAAAAATTGCTTCATAATTATGACTTTGGCCTATTTTGTTACCTTAAATGATATTGTGGTAATCTTGATATCTTGTCAGACTGAACTACAAAGTGGTGACCACCGTAGTGATAAAATATAGGAGTGACAAGATATTTGTAATTGACAAGATAGGCCTAAGTGACAAAAATTTCTTCAGCATCATACCGGTAGGCAAGGCCTAGGTTTCTTTCAGTATTTGTACTCCAAGATAAGCTGTCATAAACAATGCCCGATTCTGATGATGATAAGTCTAGTGCTGTCAAGCACATAGTAGTGAAAGCCCCTGCATTCATGGACACCTGCGTTTCAGGGTGGTTTTCTATTCTTGAAGCTCAATTTGGCTCAGCTAATGTGAAATCCAGTGAAAGAAAATTTTTCCATGTGTTATCTGCCTTGCCCCCTACTGTTGTAGAACGTGTTCCCCAAGACACTTTAAATAGGAGACACTATGATATAATTAAAGGATACCTCACAAATCTTTTTGAACAGACCAAGCCTGAACTTTTCAATGATTTGATAAGTATACAGTAATGCATGGCAAGCCTTCAGTTCATTTAGAAGAAATTCGCAGAACTGCTTCTAAATTAGGAGTAACAGATGACCTAGTGAAACATAAATTCTTGCAAGCAGTTCCCAGTAGTATTTCGGCAGTTTTAGCCTCTCAGCAAAATATGGATTTACCAGCTTTAGGCAAGCTTGCAGATGAACTAGTTGTATTTTCTCAAAATAATAATAGGGCTAAACCCATCAATGTTGTTGATCAGTCGTCAGTTTCTCATCAAGCTAATACATCCCAGTATGTATCAATTTCCAAGAATCCACCTGTAGGCCTAGGAGTTCTACCGTTCCATCAAAATCAACATCCAAAAGTTTGTCGTGCCCATTTATATTATGGAACTCGGGCTAAATGGTGCAAGCCGTGGTGCCAATGGCTGAGTAAATCTCAAAATATCCATATGAAGGATTCTTCTAGAGCGCCGTCCCCAGCATCAACGTCTAGGTCCTCGTCGCCCGCACGGAATTTTCCTAGTTCGGAAAACTAATAAAGCAGACAGAAGAGAAAATTGTAGCTACGGCCACTTCTGTTCTGCCACTTCTACAGGTTGTAGCCAAAATTGGTTGTAGTGACATGGTCTTCACTGTGGATACAGGAGCTGCAGTCTCCATTATTCCATATAAGTATGTTTCAGAAATTTTATTAAGGCCAACAGCAGTTAATATTTCTACGGCCACTGGTGAGTCAATAAAAGTTTATGGTGAAATTATTCTTGACCTTGATATTCGGCAGTTGCGCCATCGATTTAACTGGACATTTGTTGTTGCAGATGTATGTACACCTTTATTAGGTAACGATTTTCTTTGCAATTTTGGATTGTTTATTGATTGTAAGAATAAAACTTTACATGACAATATAACACAATGGTCTGTAAAAGGTGATATTGCAAATCATAATGTTTCTTATGTGATTAATAATTTGAACTATTTACCTGATTCTGTACAACAGTTGTTCCAAGATTTTCCCTCACTCTTGTCCTGTGTTAAGCCTCTTACAGCTAATAATTCTTTCAAGAATTCTAATGTTTTTCATTATATAGATACAGGGAGTTCTCCTCCGACATTTGCTAGATGTCGTCCGTTGGCTCCAGACAAATATTCTGCTGCCAAGGAAGCATTTAAACAGTTGTTGGATATGGGTATTGTACAACCCTCTAAATCACCTTGGGCTTCACCCATTCATTTAGTTCCTAAACCTAAGCCAGGAGAGAGGAGAGTATTTGGTGATTTTAGGCAACTTAATACTTTGACCAAGCCAGATAAATATCCTTTACCACATATTAGTAGTGTGTCATTAAAGCTTTACAAGAAAAAGATATTCAGTAAAATTGATTTGTTAAAAGCCTATCACCAGATCCCTATGAATCCTTCAGATGTTGAAAAGACAGCAGTAACCACACCCTTTGGGCTATTTGAATATTTATATATGCCTTATGGTCTTCGGAATGCCCCTGCCACTTTTCAGCGTTTGATGGACAATTTATTTAGAAACATTGATTTTGTATTTATTTACCTGGATGATATTCTGATATTTTCAGAGAATACAGAAGAGCACAAGAAACATTTGTCTATAGTATTTGAAATCCTAAGCTCTAATAATCTTAAAATTTCTATTGATAAATGTGAATACTTTAAAAATGAAATAGAATATTTAGGATATTTGATCACTGCTAATGGTTTAAAACCTGGTTCTCATAAACAGACAGATATTGTTGATTTTCCTAAGCCAGCAGATTCTGCTGCCTTACGTAGGTTTATAGGAATGCTCAATTACTATAGACAAATGGTGCCGCATTTTGCTGATGTTGTATATCCTTTGACAGAATTAATTAGATTACAACCTAAATCTAAAGAACTAGTATGGAATTCGGAAGCAGAATCTGCCTTTGTAAATGCTAAAGAGTCACTTAACAATGCTTGCACCATTGCATATTTCACTAGTAAGTGTAATTCTCCACTGCATCTGGTGACTGATTGTTCCCAAGTGGCAGCTGGAGCTGCGTTACACCAAATTCAGGATGGTAAATTTGTCCCTATTGAATTCTTTTCAAAGAAATTATCAGAAACTCAAAGGTGTTATTCTACTTTTGACCGAGAGCTGCTTGCTGCGTATCTGGCTGTACTAAAATTTAAACATGTAATTGAAGGACGTGAAACCGTTTTATTTACTGATCATAAACCCCTTGTTTTTGCATTTAAGAATCCTCATACAGCCCAGTCAGATAGACAGCAACGATATTGGTCTTTAATTAGCGAGTATATATCAGATGTTGTACATATCAAGGGTGCAGATAATGTTGTAGCAGATTGTCTTTCCAGACCATTACCTGTATCTTCTGTCTCAGTGGACTTACATGATTTAACCAGTATAGCTGAGAGCCAATCCACTGACACAGAAATTCTTAATTACAAAGAGAGATTGAAAATTTTCAAAATTCAGAATCATGACTTATATTGTGAAGTGTCAACACCCCATTCAAGTTCTTCCCTTAGCTTGTCGTAAATCAGTACTTCAACTTATGCATAACATTTCACATCCAGGAGTCAAAGGTACGTTGCGCCTTATCAAAGCTAGGTACTTTTGGCCTAATATGGATCGAGATATTCAAAGTTGGACTAAAGAGTGTACTTCTTGTCACCAGGTTAAAGTGCACCGCCATACCTGTGCTCCTATTACAAATTTTACAGCACCTTTTGGGAGATTTGAATTTGTACATTTAGATATTGTTGGTCCTCTCCCTCCTAGTAAAGTCCCTGGCCAGTCTTTTACAGCACCAGAACAATACGTTCTTACCTGTATTGACAGATCTACTAGATGGTTGGAAGCCATCCCCATCACAGATATTTCTGCTACCACTGTTGCTTTTGCTTTTATTAAAGGTTGGGTATCTCGTTTTGGAGTGCCATTATATGTTTTTACTGACAGAGGTGCTCAGTTTGAATCTGCATTATTTCAGCAACTTTCCTCTATAATTGGATTTCATAGACTGCGTACCACTTCATATCACCCTCAATCCAATGGCATGGTTGAAAGATCACATAGAGTATTGAAAGTATCTCTGATGGCACGTAAAGATGACTGGCTTGCTTCTTTACCAATAGTACTTTTAGGTTTAAGATGTGTCCCCACAGAGTCTGGAGTTTCTCCATTTACTTTGGTAACAGGAAGTATGCTACTTATTCCTAAAATCATGGTAACAACTGAAATTCCTTCTTTTGCACAACAAAAAGAAATTGTCACTGAATTTGTATCTCGAATGCGTGAATTAGATTTTTCTGAATCCTCTTATGGATACCTTCATTCATCCTCTGTTAAACCTTATGTACCAAAAGATCTTGAATCATGTACACATGTTTGGGTTAGAGTGGATCGTGTACGTCGCCCTTTAGAGGCTCCCTACTTTGGTCCACTTGAAGTTGTGGAACGTGGTGATAAATATTTTATTCTACGTCAGCTTTCTGGAAATTTAACTACTCTATCTGTAGATAGATTGAAACCTGCCTCAATACCAAAAACTATCAGTTCTAATGAGACAGAACCTACTGTAAATAATGATTCTGTGCCAGAAGCTGTCAATTCTGATGTGATTGAACCAAGTGTAAATAATGATTTTTCAGATTCTAATTCCACAAATGACACAGATTCTGATACATTAATTCCTAGTAGTGCATCTATTCCTGAAAATATTGATAATGAAGATGCTATTGAAGAGAAAATACCTCAATCTGTTGTTACGAAATCTCGTCGAGTTAGGTTTAATCGTAACCCTGATTATGTTTATTATTAATTTGTATTTTTGTATCTATGTCTCCACATATATATTATATATCTATATTTTCTATTATCAGTGTTTAAAACTAATGTACTCCTGTACTGGCAGGGGAGTGTTGTAGTGGTAGAGTGTATTTTCTTTCTTTATTTGGAGTGTTATAGTGGTATGATATATGTCTTCTTTATTTATATATTAATTTATTTATTAATTGATATATATATTTTCACTTTATTTATTAATAATTTTGTTGTTGTTGTAAAGTGATCCCTTAATTTTGCTTCTTTTTGTCATAACGAACTGTACATTGTTTTGGTTTTCTGTTTTTATGGCAACACTGACTCTGTATTGCCGCCTTTTTCGTGTAGTGTGATATTTTTGGTCTGTTCATTTTCGATACATAAAAATTGCTTCATAATTATGACTTTGGCCTATTTTGTTACCTTAAATGATATTGTGGTAATCTTGATATCTTGTCAGACTGAACTACAGGGTTACTACCTGCTTCTATTCTATGACACACTCCACAATAGAATGCATCTTTATTATCATGAGGAGAGGTAATACATGGATACTTATTAAGCAATATTCCAATACTTGGAAGAATCTAGACTTCATTAATAACTACATTAACAGATGATCGAGACAAAGGCACATTTACTTTTCTTTCTGTAGTACTGTCAATAATTAGTCTCATTTTACAATCAATGTAAAGACCAAAATTTTCAAGAAAATCAAAACCGAGCAAAGGATGTAATGTGTTTCTTACCTGCAAGAATGATAATAACCTTGGAGATATCTTTTATGTTGCCGAGTGTAGGCTTTTTTATTATATGAATGAATGTGTTAATATATCACATATCCCATTTTCGTCACAGATGACTTAGGATTAATAAGAGGTATATAAAACACTCCTTCCTCAACAGGGTTTATTATGTAGAAGAAAATAATATGTCACATAAATTTACGACTAATCAAATTACAAGAACAAATGAGAATCTACTTAGAGGGAACAAAACCATAAGTTTTTTACATAGAATCAAATATAAAAGAATTACATCCTATATAGGTTTCTTTCAAGTCATACTCTTTGTACTTAAGAATATTATTTATTCGCTTATAGAAAGCGGTAATTTTAAATGGAGAATATTTTTGACAAAATACATAACTGCTTACATACATAACAGGATGTACTTTATCAGCAATAATAAAAGTCCACATGAATGAACACCTTAAGCTAGGAATTTGAATTTCTAGTCTTGCTTGATTATGACATTTTATACCTTCCCCAGTGCAAGAAAATATTGTAATAGGTAATGGTTCTATTACAATTCCATTTACATATTCAAAGAGAATTATTGACACACTAGCACCAGTATCAATTATAAAGTTGAACTTTGTAGCTCCAAGTTGAGCAGCACCTTCTAAACGGGGTAGATCTGCTGGAGCAAAATTAGCAACCCGCCCCTCTAGTTTTCCGAAGAAGGGGTTGGCGGTCTGGAATTAGGTAGCATTTCACAATTTGCTTTTTCCTGCCATTTACACCATGGTTTACAAGTTTTGGCACAATCAGCTAATTAAATATGTGCCTTACACTCTTTTGGGCGAATGTCCTTACTAAATGGGCGTACACCAATAGGAATGGAATTGTAATCTGTTTTAACCTTATTTGGAACACTTTGTTGTACAGGATTTGGTTGCTGAACAGCCATTACAGAGGATTTACTAAAATATGGCAACAACTCATCAGCCAATTTACGTAACTGTGACAAATTTAACTCTTTTTGAGAAGCTATCACAGGTGAAATAGTTGGGGGCAAAGCTTGAAGGAATTTATGACGTATTATATCATCAGTAACCACTATTCTAGATGCTGTGGTAATCATCTCTTGAAAATAAACAGAGGGCCTACCGGATATATTAGTTGTCCTCATTAATCTATCTAATAATTCTGGTTTTGTTTTCTCAAACATACTGATAACCGCTTCCTTAAGTGTCTTATATTCAGACTGCACTGGGTCAAGCACATTGTTGGGTTATCTTGAGACTGCCTCGGCTGGCAATGCTGCAATGACGCTGTAGAATTTGGTAACATCCATGGTGATTTTTTAAAGTGAAATTGTGCTTCAGTGATGGAAAACCATCCAGGAACTGAAGTCGCCATGAAGGCAGGAGGTTTTATTGCTATGGAGTGGGCAATTCCAGAATCCAGCATTGCTGTAATTCTCTTTTTTTACAAAAAAAAAATTGGAGAAGTTGGCTCTTTTTTCTTGGCGGGTCACTCCGTGGTCACCACTACTTTTTGTAGAGGGTAGATTGAGAGACAGCTTTGGACCATTTACAAATTTATTAATATAAATCAGAAAATAATTTAAAACACCCTATTTGGGGTTTATCTAATTTTCAAAATTATAGTATTAATATTCATTGGTTCTAAACATTATTCTATCTTCTCTATCTATCGACCATGCTTCACGGAATCTTATTGAAGAATAAAATGGCGGGCTTACTCATCAAAATATAAACAAAAAACAACTGAGACCAAAAGAAAACTATACATTTAGTTACAAAGAAAACATATGTCGTACCTGGGAAATTTAAATGAAATAAATATTCTCTACACATACAATGAATAGTCGAGATACACCACAGCATATTGTATTAAGTGCCTCAGTAGAAGTAAGTAGTGCTGCAGCTGTGTTGCACACAATATTGCATACCAATACAGTAAAGAACACACAGAATTTAGTTGTATTTTACTTAATGAACCTTGTTTATCTTGGGTATTCTTTTTTGAAGGACTGCTTTTCGAGCAATCTATCTTTTGATCAACTGATAGTTCGAGAAATAATATTTCGAACATTGACCTCGAGCAATTAGCTTTCGAGCAATTGATTTCGAGAAATTTACCTGGAGTCATATATATATATATATATATATATATATATATATATATATATATATATATATATATATATATATATATATATATATATATATATATATATATATATATATATATATAGTGAAAGAGAGAGAAATGGCAAATAAGCTATGAAAAGAAAAGTCATTGATGAAAGAAGCCAAAATATGAATGGCTTTGCTTCAATATGCTCTTCATAAAATGAAGAAAGGCCTGGGGGCCGAGATAACTTAAAAACAATAATTTACACAATATGACTGGAGTGAAACATGTTGAGGGTAAACTTAATCGACAAATATATTTTTCTTAATGGTTTACTAATTAGAATAATATTTTTCACAATAATATAATTGATATATTTTTCATATATATGCCCAGTACATATTTTCCAAGCTGGCATTGTTTTTGTCCATGTCATAACGTTGTATGACGCTTCATTCTTATAGTAAACATATAATAGGTGACCGTGTCTTTCAATTATATCCCCAATATTGCTCTTTGTACACCATCATGGCTCATAGTGGTCATACCTTAACAGGTTATGGGCCCAGCCTTAGTGCTAGATTATTATTTGATGGTGATGAGTCGAAATATGAGCTTTGGGAAGTTAAATTTCTCGGTTACATGAGACGTCTGAAGGTATTCGACGTCCTGACCGGCACCGGAACCCCTGATGCAGGGAAGAATGCTGATGCATTTGCTGAGCTTGTTCAGCTTTTAGATGACCGAAGCCTTAATTTAGTGATAAGAGAGGCGAAAGACAACGGTCGTAAGGCACTGGAAATACTCCGTGATCATTACATGGGCACAGGTAAGCCGAGAGTTATTTGCCTGTATACTGAGCTTACATTATTGAAGAAAGTAGCCGATGAAAGCGTCGCCGATTATTTCATTCGCGCTGAGACTGCTGCTAATTCATTAAAACAGGCAGGTGAGACTGTTAGTGATAGCCTCCTTACTGCAGTGGTGCTTAAAGGCCTTCCTTCAAATTTTAAGACTTTTTCTACTGTAATTACACAGAGAGATACTCCAATGAGTTTTTCTGAGTTTAAAATTGCTTTAAGAAACTTTGAAGAGGCTGAGAAGGCACATGACACTTTTGATAGTGACGATAATGTTAAGAAAGTAACCCATAAAGGTAACCAAGGTAGGGTTAGTGCAGGAAATTTTACCCCTACTTGTTATACTTGTGGAAGTTTAGGACATGAATCTCCTGATTGTAAGAATAAAAGTGAGAAGAATAAAGGAAAATCTAGATTTAGTAAGAAGTGGTGCCATAAATGCAGATCTTGAACTCATAACTCTAGTGAATGTAGGAAAAATCCCCCTAATTCAACAAAATCCATGAGTGCTGAAGATAATGTTACAGATACCGAACGACCTCATTCGTTCCTTTTTAACGCCAGTGCGAGTGAAGATATTTTTAGAACATGATAATTGTAATAATGCTGTTAGACATAATATTGATAATAATTTAATGGTTGACTGTGGTGCTACATCTCATATAATAAAAGATGGTTCAAAGTTTGTGAAATTTGACAGTGATTTTAATCCTTCTAATCATTGTAATGAGTTGGCTGACGGAAGTCGAACAAATGGCGTTGCGCGTGGTCGTGGATCTGCAAATGTGTTGTTGTATGATGTCAATGGTAATCCATGTAAAGTTTTGCTAGAAAATGCCTTATATGTTCTTCCTATAAACAAAATATGTTTTCTGTGTATGCGGCCAATGAAAAAGGTGCTTCTGTCAACTTTTATCCCAAATGTGCTGAGCTAAGGGCTCCAGATGGCACAGTATTTCCTCTAAGAAAAGAGGGAAAATTGTATTTTCTCAATAATGTAAAAGTAAGTGAAAATGTTTCTCACTCCCTATTTGAGTGGCACAAAATAATGGGCCATTGCAACTTTAGAGATTTATTGAAGCTAGAAAATGTTGTAGATGGTATGAAAATTTCTCCTAAAGAAAAATCTGATTGTGAAGTGTGTGCTATCGGAAAAATGTCCCAGTATAGAAACAGGGAAGCCGACAAGCGTGCTACTAATAGGCTTGAGTCCGTATATTGCGACTTAGCAGGGCCTATTGAGCCAGCTGCAAGAGAAGGTTTTAAATATTCCATTTCATTCGTCGACGACTACACTAGTATAATAATGGTATGCTTTCTTAAAAGTAAATCTGACACGGTAGCTGCAACTGAGAGGTTCTTGGCTGATAGTTCCCCATATGGGAAAGTAAAATGCATATGGACGGACAATGGGACGGAGTTCACAGAAAAGAGTTTTAAATCCTTACTTATGAAAAACTCTATCAAACACGAGTTCACAGCTCCGTATTCCCCACATGAAAATGGGACGGTCGAGAGATCTTGGCGGTCTCTTTTCGACATGGCTAGGTGCATACTCTTAAATGCAAATTTGCCCAAAAGTCTATGGACTTACGCTGTTAGAGCTTCGGCTTATATCCGGAACCGTTGCTATAACCCAAGAACTGGAAAGACACCCTATGAGTTATTCACTGACAGAAAATCTAATCTGAAAGATATGCATATTTTCGGAACTGTATGTTATTCCTACGTGCAAGAGAAAAAGAAATTGGACCCTCGTAGTGAAAGAGGAATATTTTTGGGATATGATGGACAAAGTCCAGCCTATTTGGTGTATTTCCCAAATAAAAATAATGTCAGAAGGGTGCGTTGTGTCAAATTCACCGATAAATTTCAACATGAAGTAGAAAATCCAGTGGTTGAAAATCGTCACGTAACCGACGAAGAACCCATTTCTTCGGAAACCTTAACGATGCCACCGACATCGAACTCCGATGATCCAACCTCGATGGAAGATGACGACGATCCCGTGGGTAGTGGAAAAGGTCAAGATGAAGTCAATCCCGTGAGTGGCGGCAGAAGAGGTAACGACAAAATTGACGAGGATGTGAAGGCAAGACGACGATATCCTACTAGGGAACGTACTGTTCCTACGTATTTGGGAGAATACGTCACTGACTTTGATGATTCTTTCACAGTAAATGATTCAAGTGCTGCTAAATATTCTGTTGATTTTTGTTACAGGATGGTAGATATACCCCGAACATATCATGATGCAATATCCTCCCCAGATTCTTCTAAATGGGTCAATGCTATGCAAGAAGATATAATTCTTTAAATGAAAATGACACTTACGAGTTAACCCAATTGCCTGAAGGCAGATGTGCAGTGGGGGGTAGATGGGTGTATACTGTGAAATCATGTCCTAATAATGTTGAAAAATATAAGGCTCGCTACGTAGCGAAAGGCTATTCCCAAGTGCGTGATTTAGATTATCACGAAACCTTTTCACCTACTGCCAGAATCACTTCAATTCGTATGTTATTACAACTGGCAATGCAAGACAATTTAATTGTTAATCAAATGGATGTAAGTAGTGCTTATCTTAATGCTCCTATTGACTGTGAAATTTACATTGACCAACCCGAAGGTTTTGTAAAATCTGATGAAAAGGGTAACAAATTGTTCTTAAAATTGAAGAAATCCATTTACGGTCTTAAACAGAGTGGACGTAACTGGAATGAATTGTTGCACAATTTCCTTGTAGAACAAGATGTTGATATGTCCCTTGCTGATTCTTGTGTTTACTCCAAGAAAGTAGGTAATTCAAAGATTATCATAATTATCTGGGTTGATGACAATCATTGCTGCTAGTAATGAAACTTTGCTCAATGCTACCAAATGTTCTCTTTGCCATAATTTTATGATTAAAGACTTTGGTAATATTTCATGGTTTTTAGGTATTGAATTCAAACATGATTCTGAGAAGTTTGTGATGGTACAGTGAAGGTACATTGAGAAAGTGTTGAATAGGTTCAATATGACAGATTGCAAACCAATAGCCACTCCTTGTGATTTGAGTGTAAGTAAAGTCATAGATAAGACACAAAAGATCTTTAGATCAGAACTTAGCACGAGGGTCTGCCCCTCTCTTTCTTCTCTAACTTTATTTAATTTTCGTGCTTTTCCCTCCAAATCCTTTATAACCTTAATCACCTCCCCTTTTTCCCCTCCTATCCTATCCCATCCTAAAAAAAAAAAAAAAAAAAAAAAAAAGTCATAGATAACCATTCTGAGAAATTACCCGATTCAAGGCTGTATAGAGAGATGGTTGGCAGTCTTATATATCTTATGACCTGTACGCGTCCTGATCTTTGTTACATTGTAACTATATTGTCTCAAAATATGAATAATCCAACAAAAGCTCACTTAAATATGGCTAGGCATGTTCTAAGGTATCTTAAAGGTACTATAAATGTTGGTTTGACTTTCAAAAAGCAAACTTGTGAAATGCTTAAGCTTCAAGGGTTTTGTGATTCCGACTGGGGTGCGTCATCTGATAGACGCAGTATCTCTGGATATGGCTTTATGTTATGTGATGATGGTCCTTTGATTTCTTGGAAAAGTCGAAAACAGCAGATTGTAGCCTTATCAACCTGCGAGGCAGAGTACGTTGCTCTAACGTCTGCCATCCAGGAAGCTAAGTTTTTAAGTCAGCTTTTGGTGGATATGAATGCTGGTAATAAAACCACTGTAACATTTCATGTAGACAATCAAGGCGCAATATGTCTGGCTAAAAATCATGTACACCATCAGCGTACAAAGCATATAGACATTAGATACCATTACATAAGATCTGAAATTCAGAACGGTAAAATTAAATTAGTTTATGTACCTTCAAGCGATAATATCGCAGATATTTTCACAAAGCCAGCAACAAAGGATAAATTAAATAAATTTACTTCCTTGAGGGGCAGCGTATACACCACATAATGTGTGTACCATTGTATATATAATCTTTTTTTTTTTCTATATATAATTTGCAAATACCATTTCTATTTTTCTCTATGTTGTATATATACATTTTGCATTCATTCCAATTATTATTCATATGCATATAATATTTTGCAAATTATAATCTGTTGAATGCCTTATTATTGATTACTAAGAATATGATGTTTTCTAGGAATTTGCTTCTTTACCTACCTATGTTCTTATATAAATTTCTACCATTTTACCTGCTCCATGCCATGTCTAATACTTACATTATAATAATTTACTTGATATTTGCTGCTCTACTTATATATCATAATATGTCATTGATTCCTGTATACTTATATATACATTGTTTGCTAAGTATTTACCCTATACATTTACTTTTTTTTTTTGCGGAATATTTGCCACCTTAAGTTTAAGTGGGGGTGTTGAGGGTAAACTTAATCGACAAATATATTTTTCTTAATGGTTTACTAATTAGATTAATATTTTTCACAATAATATATAATTGATATATTTTTCATATATATGCCCAGTACATATTTTCCAAGCTGGCATTGTTTTTGTCCATGTCATAACGTTGTATGACGCTTCATTCTTATGGTAAACAAATAATAGGTGACCGTGACTTTCAGTTATTTCCCCAAAATTGCTCTTTGTACACCATCATGGCTCATAGTGGTCATACCTTAACACATGTCTAGAATTACTTAGTGAATGCATAAATAATACACCGCAAACCAATGAGTTATTGGGACATATGTAGGGCGTCAATAACAAACAAATCTATAACCTAAATCAAATGACAGATAACTGACGACTCATTGCTCTGCCTAACTGTGAATATAGAATATTTATGGATGTGGAAATCGCTAAACCTTTAGAAGATCACACATAGGAAAATGATTAAATAAATGATATTTTCACATATGACAAGTCACTACACTCTCCATCTCTGTTTCTCTTTACTTTATTTTTGTTCGTGCCTAGGCCTGATAAGGGCAATATTCTTTGACCGTCCTAGTGTCATGCTTATAAAAAGAAAAAGAAAAAGAAAATAAAATGGCTTTACTGATGGAGGCAGGAGGGAGCATAAAATATTAATCTTAAAATTCTGCATAGTAAATAGCTAAAATGGAAAAGTACCATTGATCGTTATAGCAGTAGGCTATTATCTTAGTTTGACGGTAATAACTCTCTCTCTCTCTCTCTCTCTCTCTCTCTCTCTCTCTCTCTCTCTCTCTCTCTCTCTCTCTCTCTCTCTCTCTCTCATTTCCTCCATCCAATAGATTCTCTTTCAGCTACATGCAGACGCTGTAATTGGGGAGAGTCCATACTATTTGTTAGAGGTAGGGAAAGCACGTTTCTAGCCGAATCATACATACATATACCTTGGCTGTTTCCCCCTTTAATTGGGGGGTAGCCGACATCAAGAAGGATAACTAGAGTTTGGGGAGAAGTTATTCTCCCCTCTACTCCCCTTCTTCTTTGACGTCTCGCAGGAGGTTGATACAAGGGGGTAGCGAAAATAAATATTAATCATATACAATATTTCGCTATGTAATATAAAATAAATTGGGACGATATAACCTATCATTCTACGAAAACAGATAAACATTTAGATGTGAAAAATATTAAAAAGTAATTAATAGACTGAGTTTCTATCAAATTCCCTCCCCTTTACCTCTGACATATAAAATCGCCGTCAGTACCAACAGCCAATCACAGCCTTTTAAAATGACGTTATCACTACCCAATAAGAGCTCGTTTAAATGCATTAAGACATAGTGTCATGGATTTAGATGTTCATAAAGCTACAGGTCCTGATGACATATCCCCTCATGTGCTTAAAAAATGCGTAAACTCAATATCAGTGGCACTAAGTATCATATTTAAAAAGTCACTGGAGTCAGGGGAGATTCCAAGATGCTGGAAACAAGCAAATGTGATACCTATCTTCAAAAAGGGAAGGAGGGATACGGCTCTGAACTATAGACCAGTTTCCTTGACCAGCATAGTTTGCAAAGTTATGGAGAAACTACTAAGGAAACATATCTCTCTTCACTTGGAATCCTTCAACTTTTTGTCAGTGAGGCAACATGGCTTCAGAGAAGGTAGATCAACAGTAACAAACTTATTAGAATTTTATGATGAGGTAAGCCAAATCTTACAGGAAAGAGAGGGCTGGGCAGATTGCATATTCCTAGACTTCCAGAAAGCGTTTGACATTGTTCCACATGGGAGACTTATTAGGAAGCTGCAATCAATGGCTAGAATAGGTGGAAATGTTTTGGAATGGATAAAAACTTACTTAGAAGGAAGGGAATAGAGGGTTAGAGTAAGACACTCAGTGTCTGAATGGAGAAGAGTTAGTAGTGGAGTTCCACAGGGTTCAGTTTTAGGGCCACTTTTGTTCCTTGTATATGTAAATGATCTATCAGAGTGTGTAAATTCATTCATGAATATGTTTGCAGATGATGCAAAGATTGTGAAGAAAGTAAAAAACGAGAACAATGGTAGAGAAATTCAGGAGGATCTAAATAATCTGCATGAGTGGTCAGAAAAGTGGCTAATGAAATTCAATACTTCAAAATGTAAGGTAATGAGAATGGGTACAAGTGCAAGAAGGCCCAAGCTTGACTACACGGTGGCTGGAGTACAACTTCAAGAGACAGAAAATGAGAGAGATCTAGGAGTAAACATACTGGCAGATTTGTCTCCAGAAATACATATAAATGGCATAGTAAGGGCAGCATATGCATTCTTATCAAATGTAAGGGTAGCCTTCAGGCACATGGACAAGGAAATGTTCAGAAATATTTATGTAACCTATGTGAGGCCAAAACTCGAATATGCAGCCCCCTTTTGGAATCCGCACTTGAAAAAGCACATAGCTAAGCTTGAAAAAGTTCAAAGACATGCCATGAAACTGGTGCCAGAAATACGCAATCTCAGTTATGATGAGAGGCTGAGGGAATTAGACTTACCATCACTCGAAGCTAGAAGAGTGAGAGGGGATATGGTGACAGTCTTTAAATTCCTTCATGGTTATGATAGAGTGGATAGGGATCGATATTTTGGTATGGCTGGCTCTAGAACTAGAGGTCATAGTTTGAAGCTTCGTAAGAAAACTTCTTTGCAGGATGTAAGAAAATACTTTTTCAGTGTAAGAGTAGTTGATAATTGGAATTGGCTAAGCGAGGAGGTAGTTAATGCTATCTCAATCCATAGTTTTAAGGACAGGTATGATAAGTATCACTAAGTATAAAATGGAACCGATGAGGAGACGGGATGATACGAGCTTTGGGCTTTTTCCCGTAAACACAATTAGGTAATCACAATTAGGTAATCACAATCACATATTCTAAAATGACGTCATCGGTTTCTCCTCTTTGAGACACACGATGCCCATAGTGGACGAATGTCTATCTCTAGTTTTACTAGAGATAGGAGAAGTTTTAGTGGCTTTGCTAGAGCAGTGGTAGAGACTTTGACTCGTGATCTGTGGGTCTGAGTTCGAGTCCCAGTTGGGGAGGAAATATTTGTTTGTATGCAATACACAGTGTACGTGTATATTTAAGTATAAATAATTCCTCCTGCTATTCCAGCTAAGGATTTAACCCAGCCACTGAGAGGGGCAAGCCAGCCTCAACTTGGTGCCGGTCCCAAGCCCGGGTAGATGGGGAGGGTTGGTGGTAGGAAGGGCATCCGGCCATAAAAATTTTGCCAAAACCAAAATATGGCCAGTACAGATAACTGGCCCGAAACATCGACCCCACATAAAAGTAGGAAAAGATGTAGACGAAGAAGAAGAAGAAGATTCCAGCTAAGGATTTGGTAAAAACTACTACTGATCTGCATAAGTGTTGTTACGGCTTCTCCCCTTTGACACACGATGCACATAGTGGACGAATGTGTATATCTACTGTGATAAGAGATAGGAGATGTTTTAGTGGCCTTGCTAGAGCAGTAGTCTTTGACTCGTGGTCTGTAGGTCTGAGTTCGAGCCCTGGTTGTAGAGGAAATATTTGATTGTAAGTAATGCAATATATATATATATATATATATATATATATATATATATATATATATATATATATATATATATATATATATATATATATATATATATATATATATATATATATATATATATATATATATATATATATATATATATATATATATATATATATATATATATATATATATATATATATATATATATATATATATATATATATATATATATATATATATATATATATATATATATATATATATATATATATATATATATATATATTAGTGACGTGCGACGTGGCAAGCAGACTTTATACGTACATATTCAGAGATTGGAACCATTGGCTAAAGTTAGTATCTCACTGAGCGGTGAATGCTGACGAACGTTGCGATATTTGGAATCACCAACTTTTCTGACAAATGTGTGCAAAATTCTGGGTTCGCCTCTGTCATTAGCAACATATAGCAACAATTAGCAACATTCAGACCAATGTTTGTGATAGTGTTTGCAAAAGACAGTTGGCTAACAGTAGCAACTGTTAGCAAATGTTAGTGACAGTGGTTGCAAACAATTAGCAACTATTCACCACTCAGTGACACTGTATGGAAACGTTTGGGACCTTTTGCAAACCCCAGTAAAAATACCTGGTGAATGTCAAGCGAATCTTGGAATTGTTGGACTCTACCCTATAAAAAAGGTGAACTAATCCTTCCCAGCATTCGGATTTCTCCTGACTACTGAGGAAGACTGAGCTGAACACTTGTCTCAGAAGACTTGCCTGTAGGTGCAATAGTTATAGAAGATAGAAATTATGGATTTCCAGCATAGGGAAATCAATTTTTGTCAAGAGGGCCATTGTGCTGCTGCCCTTGAAGAAGAATTGCTGTTTCTGGCTCCTGAAGCTATCCTGCAGCTGAAGAGAAAGAGAGAAGAGGAGGAAAAAGAAGAAGAAACAGAAGATATGAAAAAGAAAAAAAGAAAACTCTTGGGTTAAAGAGTGGTTGCTTCAGAGGACAAACTTTGGTCAATATGAGAAGTTCTTGCAGCAGTTACATGATGGGGATGTCAAGAGCTTCAAGAACTACTTGGCTAACCAAAGAGAACTTTAGTGACACGTGTTACAACCGTTTGCAAACACGTACAATTGTTTTGCAAACGTTTGCAACTGTTTACAAAAAATAAATTCGCAAAGAAATTTCAAAAGTGTTTAAAATTTCTTTGAGACAAGAAAAACTGTTTGCGGCCCTAAAAACTGTTTGGGAACTGCTTTGAAACCTTTTATGAACCATGACGAAATCCAAAAATTGCAACGTTCGTAAATATTCGCCACTCAGTAAGATACACCCTCAAGGAAATACAGGCCTAGAAAAGCCCTAATTTAACGTTTATTAACACTAACTAAGATATATGTGGAACACCAAGAATTTTTTGTACTGCAATATCTCTCGGCTTTAGTTCCCACGATGGCTCAAAAGTAGTGTGTGAGCCGGGAGGTTGCCATAACGGGTTTGAACCCATTGCAAAACGTTTGGAACAGCATCCAATCTCATTCTTCCAGTTCTAGCCTGTCTGTGCCTATGCCCATTCGTCGATATCCTATCTGATCCAGAGCAATTCTTGTTGCCCCATTGTTGAAAAGCCAATTTCTTCCCTTAATGCTATCTCCTGTGCATGGCAAGGTGTTTGTTACTGAAAGCAAAGTTGACTTAATATATTCGGACTTATGCAGTTAAAATGACAGTAAATATCGTAACAGATACTTAGAAAATAGGACTGGCATCACTCCCTTGGAATTATTGACTGGAAGACATCCTAATTTAAGCAAGATAAATATATTTGGCACAAGATGTTTTGCACATGACAGTGAAGTTGGAAAGCTGGATCCAAAGTGAAAACAAGGAGTGTTTGTTGGTCATGATTTAGAGTCCTGCATATCTAGTATATTTTCCTTCTACACAAAGTGTCAGAAATATAAGGAATGTCAAATTCACAAGTCAAATTTCAAAGTATATGGTTCAGACGCAGAAACCTAGGGAATCTCATATCATTGAAATTTCTGAATCTGAAAAGATTACAAATAAGCACAATACATATGTGAAAACATAAATCATTTTTATCCTGACCAGGACTTGAACCTAGGAATTATTATAACTAAACCAAGGCGCTAGCAACTACACCACAGAAGGGTAAAAGGAAACAGACCTTATAGCTTATTTCTGCTATAGTAGGAATGAACGCATTCTATCTGAATGCCACTATGTTCATATTACAGTTTCCTGAACCTCACGTATGCTTTCATTTTTGTAGTTGGTAGCGCCTTAATTTAGTAATTATAAGTCCTAGGTTCAAGTCCTGGTCGGGATAAAAATTATTCATGTTTTCACATATATAATGTACTTATTTGGTTATTGTTGGTCCCGAATGAGATTGGGATTTGAATTAAATGCGAAAACGAAACCACTATTGAGGTTGGGGAAACTGTAATATGAACATAGTGGCATTCAGATAGAGTGCGTTCATTCCTACTACAGCAGATTATAAGCAATAAGGTCTGGTTCCTTTTAAGCTTTTGTGGTGTAGTTGGTAGCACCTTGGCTTAGCAAGGAGGATCTAAATAATCTGCATGAGTGGTCAGAAAAGTGGCTAATGAAATTCAATGCCTCAAAATGTAAGGTAATGAGAATGGGTACAAGTGCAAGAAGGCCCAAGCTTGACTACTCGGTGGCTGGAGTACAACTTCATGAGACAGAAAATGAGAGAGATCTAGGAGTAAACATACTGGCAGATTTGTCTCCAGAAATACATATAAATGGCATAGTAAGGGCAGCATATGCATTCTTATCAAATGTAAGGGTAGCCTTCAGGCACATGGACAAGGAAATGTTCAGAAATATTTATGTAACCTATGTGAGGCCAAAACTCGAATATGCAGCCCCCTTTTGGAATCCGCACTTGAAAAAGCACATAGCTAAGCTTGAAAAAGTTCAAAGACATGCCACGAAACTAGTGCCAGAAATACGCAATCTCGGTTATGATGAGAGGCTGAGGGAATTAGACTTGCCATCACTCGAAGCTAGAAGAGTAAGGGGGGATATGGTGACAGTCTTTAAATTCCTTCATGGTTATGATAGAGTGGATAGGGATCGATATTTCGATATGGCTGGCTCTAGAACTAGAGGTCATAGTTTGAAGCTTGGTAAGAAAACTTGTTTGCAGGATGTAAGGAAATACTTTTTCAGTGTAAGAGTAGTTGATAATTGGAATTCGCTAAGCGAGGAGGTAGTTAATGCTATCTCAATCCATAGTTTTAAGGACAGGTACGATAAGTATCACTAAGTCTAAAAATGGAACCGATCAGGAGACGGGAAGATACGAGCTTTGGGCTCTTTCCTGTAAACACAATTAGGTAATCACAATTAGGTAATCACACAATTGACTATGAACCACCAATTGGAAAGAGTGACCACTGTGTGTTGTTGGTGGAGTATATCATTGAAGATATTCTGCCTGAGAGTAGAGTCACTGAGGAGATGAGGAGGAACTATCCAAAAGGAGATTACATCAAAATGAATGAGCTTTTTGCAGTTATTGACTGGCAAACCTTATTTTACAACAAATCTGTCCAAGAAATGTATGACATCTTTTGTGTGAAATATGGGAAGATAGTAGCTCACTGCATACCTGTCACCAAAGTAGGTATAATATATGCCAGAAAGAAATGGTTCGATAATGAGTGTAAAAGAGCTAAAGAGTGGAGAGACAAATGGTGGAAAAGGTATAGGAGGAGAAAAAAACATAAATGGCTGGCAAACCTACAATAGAGCAAGAAATGATTACCTAAGTAAAAGAAGAGAGGCAGAGAGAGACTATGATTGGGACATCACCAGGAAGGCTAAAGAAAATCCCAAGCTTTTCCACAGCTTGATCATAGGAAAACTGAAGGTAAAATACAGGTTTTAAGGCTTAAGAGAGCGGATGGACGCATCACTGAGACGGATGAAAAGACCTGCAAAGAATTGAACAAGTAGTTTCAGTTAGAATTTACAGTAGAAAATACGCCACCCCCCCAGATTGCAGAGATAGAAGATAATGGGCCGGTATTAGAGAATATCAACCTTACAGCCACAGAGGTATGCAAAGCGCTGATGGAGTTAGATGTCCATAAAGCTACAGGTCCTGATGATATAGCCCCTCATGTACTTAAAAAATGCGCAAGCTCAATATCAGTGGCACTAAGTATCATATTTAAAAAGTCACTGGAGTCAGGAGAGATTCCAAGATGCTGGAAACAAGCAAACGTGATACCTATCTTCAAAAAGGGAAGGAGGATGCGGCTCTAAACAATAGACCAGTTTCCTTGACCAGCATAGTTTGCAAAGTTATGGAGAAACTACTAAGGAAACATATCTCTCTTCACTTGGAATCCTACAACTTTTTGTCAGTGAGGCAACATGGCTTCAGAGAAGGTAGATCAACAGTAACAAACTCATGAGAAGTTTATGATGAGGTAAGCCGAATTTTACAGGAAAGAGAGGGCTGGGCAGATTGCATGTTCCTAGACTTCAAGAAAGCGATTGACACTGTTCCACATGGGAGACTTATTAGGAAGCTGCATGCAATGGCTAGAATAGGTGGAAATGTCTTGGAATGGATAAAAACTTACTTAGAAGGAAGGGAGCAGAGGTGTAGAGTAAGACACTCAGTGTCTGAATGGAGAAGAGTTAGTAGTGGAGTTCTACAGGGTTCAGTTTTAGAGCCACTTTTGTTCCTTATATATGTAAATGACCTACCAGAGTCTGTAAATTCATTCAAGAAAATGTTTGCAGATGATGCAAAGATTGTGAAGAAAGTAGGTATCGAGAACATTGGTAGAGAACTTCAGGTAGATCTAAATAGTCAGCATGAGTGGTCAGAAAAGTGGCTAATGAAATTCAAATACTTCAAATTGTAAGGTAATGAGAATGGGTACAAGTGAAAGAAGGCCCAAGCTTGACTTCTCGGTGGCTGGAGTACAACTTCAAGAGACAGAAAATGAGAGAGATCTAGGAGTAAACATACTAGCAGAATTGTCTCCAGAAATATATATAAATGGCATAGTAAGACAGCATATGCCTTCTTATCAAATGTACGGGTAGCCTTCAGGCACATGGACAAGGAAATGTCCAGAAATTTTTATGTAACAAATGTGAGGCCAAAACTTGAATATGCAGCCCTCTTTTGGAATCCGCACTTGAAAAAGCACATAGCTAAGCTTGAAAAAGTTCAAAGACATGCTACGAACCTGATGCCAAAAATACGCAATCTTAGTTATAATGAGAGCCTGAGGGAATTAGACTTACCATCACTCGAAGCTAGAAGATTGAGGGGGGATATGGTGACAGTCTTTAAATTACTTAATGGTTATGATAGAGTGAATAGGGATCGATATTTTGATATGGCTGGCTCTAGAACTAGAGGTCATAGTTTGAAGCTTCATAAGAAAACATCTTTGTATGATGTAAGGAAATACTTTTTCAGTATTAGAGTAGTTGATAATTGGAATTGGCTAAGCGAGGAGGTAGTTAATGCTATCTCAATGCACCGTTTTAAGGACAGGTATAAGTATCACTAAGTACACACTCACACACACATACACACACTTTTTGTCAGTGAGGCAACATGGCTTCAGAGAAGGTAGATCAACAGTAACAAACTTATTAGAATTTTATGATGAGGTAAGCCAAATCTTACAGGAAAGAGAGGGCTGGGCAGATTGCATACTCCTAGACTTCCAGAAAGCGTTTGACATTGTTCCACATGGGAGACTTATTAGGAAGCTGCAATCAATGGCTAGAATAGGTGGAAATGTTTTGGGATGGATAAAAACTTACTTAGAAGGAAGGGAACAGAGGGTTAGAGTAAGACACTCAGTGTCTGAATTTAGAAGAGTTAGTAGTGAAGTTCCACAGGGTTCAGTTTTAGGGCCACTTTTGTTCCTTGTATATGTAAATGATCTACCAGAGTGTGTAAATTCATTCATGAATATGTTTGCAGATGATGCAAAGATTGTGAAGAAAGTAAAAAACGAGAACAATGGTAGAGAACTTCAGGAGGATCTAAATAATCTGCATGAGTGGTCAGAAAAGTGGCTAATGAAATTAAAATACTTCAAAATGTAAGGTAATGAGAATGGGTACAAGTGCAAGAAGGCCCAAGCTTGACTACTCGGTGGCTGGAGTACAACTTCAAGAGACAGAAAATGAGAGAGATCTAGGAGTAAACATACTGGCAGATTTGTCTCCAGAAATACATATAAATGGCATAGTAAGGGCAGCATATGCATTCTTATCAAATGTAAGGGTAGCATTCAGGCACATGGACAAGGAAATGTTCAGAAATATTTATGTAACCTATGTGAGGCCAAAACTCGAATATGCAGCCCCCTTTTGGAATCCGCACTTGAAAAACACATAGCTAAGCTTGAAAAAGTTCAAAGACATGCCACGAAACTGGTGCCAGAAATACGCAATCTCAGTTATGATGAGAGGCTGAGGGAATTAGACTTACAATCACTCGAAGCTAGAAGAGTGATGGGGGATATGGTGACAGTCTTTAAATTCCTTCATGGTTATGATAGAGTGGATAGGGATCGATATTTTGATATGGCTGGCTCTAGAACTAGAGGTCATAGTTTGAAGCTTCGTAAGAAAACTTTGTTGCAGGATATAAGGAAATACTTTTTCAGTGTAAGAGTAGTTGATAATTGGAATTCGCTAAGTGAGGAGGTAGTTAATGCTATCTCAATCCATAGTTATAAGGACAGGTATGATAAGTATCACTAAGTATAAAATGGAACCGATCAGGAGACGGGAAGATACGAGCTTTGGCCTCTTTCCCGTAAACACAATTAGGTAATCACAATTAGGTAATCACACACACAAATCAAGGATTTAGAGGCAAGAGAGATGATGATAAAATTTGGAATATGGATAGAGAAATGAAAGAGAATGAAACACTCAGAGAGGAAATAATACTTCTGGAGGAAGCAAATAATGTACAAGGACAGGAGAAAAAGGAACTAGAAAAACGAATAAATAAGCTGGAAGGGGAAAAGAGTGAACTAGAAACTAGAATTTCTAAACAAGAAGATAAAAGCAAACAGATGAATGACAACCTAAATGAATTAGATGTTAGTTCACTGCTCTCTTTTGAGAGAGACGAGATTGCAGCTTGGAATGTTCAAATTAAGGAAAACATTGAACAGTTTAGAAAAGAGTTCCAAGAGCTATGGAAAATGATGCCAAGGAAACTTCCTTTGCTGATGCACTAAAGAGGAATGTGGTAGTTAAAGAGGCTGTAAAGGTGGTGGCACTCTAAAACATACAAACACTTGACTATAAAGAGACAGTAATCGAAAAAATGAAAGACGTTGTGATGGAAAGGGCAAATCAACTGATTAAACAGGCACTTGATAAAGAGAAGACAGTGGTAATCGCAAGCATAAGCGAATCCCAGGAGCCATCATGGCAGGGGAGACTTGAAGAAAATAAAGCTAGGGTTGTAGACCTGATAAGAAAGCTTGGAGTAGCTTGCGGTCCTGAGAATATTGCAAACTTTCACCAACTAGGCAAATATTCGAGGGAAGTAAAGCCGAGACCAACAAAAGTAACCTTTGAGAGAGGAGAAACATGTAGTGATATATTGTTGAAAACAAAAGTCTAAAAGACCTTCAAGAATTCAAAGAAGTGTTCATTAGACGATACAGAACACAGGAAGAGATGGGAAAGATCAAAAACTTGTTGGAAGAGGCAAGAAGGTTAAATAAGGAAAGAAATGAAGAAGAGAAGAAAATGTTCAATTCAGAGTTCCTCCTGACAAAGGGAAGATAAAGAAGATAATGACAGAAGATCAGGGGAATGGGCCTCATTAAGATTGTTACCAGAAAAGAGATAAATTGAGTCACTAAATAGCACATATATGGAGATATAAAAATTCTGTGTGAAGCTTAAATAAAAGTTTTCTCTTTTTTTTTTCTCTTTCTCTTCTTCTTTCTATATTCTGTGAGAGGGAGAACATAAAAATGAGGCCATCTCTGTCCCAAACCTCTCCCACCCATGGGTCGGGAGGAGAAGTAGCTATTAGGAGACTAAAACAGAAAATCAAGGATTTAGAGGCAATGGTTATAAGCCTTGATGAAAAAATTCGGAATATGGATGGAGAAATGAAAGAGAATGAAACACTCAGAGAGGAAATAAGATCTTTGGAAGAAGCCAATAAAACACATGGGCAGGAGAGAAAGGAACTAGAAAAAAGAATAAAGAAGCTGGAAGGGGAAAAGAGTGAACTAGAAACTAGAATTTCTAAACAAGAAGATAAAAACAAACAGCTGAATGACAACCTAAAGGAATTAGATGTTAATTCACTGCTCTCTTCTGAGAGAGACGAGATTACTGCTTGGAATGTCCAGATTAAGGAAAACATTGAACAGTTTAGAAAAGAGTTCCAGGAGCTGAATATGGAAAATGATGCCATGAAAACTTCCTTTGCTGATGCACTAAAGGGGAATGTGGCAGTAAAAGAGGCTGTAAAGGTGGTGGCACTGGAAAACATACAAACAGTTGACTATAAAGAGACAGTAATCGAAAAAATGAAAGACGTTGTGATGGAAAGGGCAATCCCACTCATCAAACAGGCACTTGATAAGGAGAAAACAGTGGTAATCTCAGGCATAAGCAAATCCCAGGAGCCAACATGGCAGGGGGGACGTGAAGAAAATAAAGCTAGGGTTGTAGATCTGATAAGAAAGCTTGGAGTAGTTTGTGGTCCTGAGGATATTGTAAACATACACCAACTAGGTAAATATTCGAGGGAAGGAAAGGCGAGACCAACAAAAGTAACCTTTGAGAGAGGGGAAACATGTAGGGAAATATTGTTGAGAAAAAAAAGTCTAAAAGACCTTCAAGAATTCAAAGAAGTGTTCATTAGATGATACAGAACGCAGGAAGAGATGGGAAAGATCAAAAACTTGTTGGAAGAGGCAAGAAGGTTAAATTAGGAAAGATATGAAGAAGAGAAGAAAATTTTCAATTCAGAGTTCTTCCAGACAAAGGGAAGACAAAGAAGATAATGACAGAAGATCAGGGGATTGGGCCTCATTAAGACTGTCACTAGAAAAGAGATAAATTGAGTCACTATATAGCACTTATATGGAGATATAAAAATTCTTTGCGAAGCTTAAATAAAAGTTTTTCTCTTTTTTCTCTTTCTCTTCTTCTTTCTATCTTCTGTGAGAGAGAGAACATAAAAATGAGGCCATCTCTGTCCCAAACCTCTCCCACCCATGGGTCGGGAGGAGAGGTAGCTATTAGGAGACTAAAACAGAAAATCAAGGATTTAGAGGCAATGGTTATAAGCCTTGATGAAAAAATTCGGAATATGGATGGAGAAATGAAAGAGAATGAAACACTCAGAGAGGAAATAAGATCTTTGGAGGAAGCAAATAAAACACAAGGGCAGGAGAGAAAGGAACTAGAAAAAAGAATAAAGAAGCTGGACGGGGAAAAGAGTGAACTAGAAACTAGAATTTCTAAACAAGAAGATAAAATCAAACAGCTGAATGACAACCTAAAGGAATTAGATGTTAGTTCACTGCTCTCTTCTGAGAGAGACGAGACTGCTGCTTGGAATGTCCAGATTAAGGAAAACATTGAACAGTTTAGAAAAGAGTTCCAGGAGCTGAATATGGAAAATGATGCCATGAAAACTTCCTTTGCTGATGCACTAAAGGGGAATGTGGCAGTAAAAGAGGCTGTAAAGGTGGTGGCACTGGAAAACATACAAACAGTTGACTATAAAGAGACAGTAATCAAAAAAATGAAAGACGTTGTGATGGAAAGGGCAAACCCACTCATCAAACAGGCACTTGATAAAGAGAAGACATTGGTAATCTCAGGCATAAGCGAATCCTAGGAGCCAACATGGCAGGGGGGACTTGAAGAAAATAAAGCTAGGGTTGTAGACCTGAGAAGAAAGCTTGGAGTAGTTTGTATTCCTGAGGATATTGTAAACATACACCAACTAGATAAATATTCGAGGGAAGGAAAGCCGAGACCAACAAAAGTAACCTTTGAGAGAGGGGAAACATGTAAGGAAATATTGTTGAGAGAAAAAGTGTAAAAGACCTTCAAGAATTCAAAGAAGTGTTCATTAGATGATACAGAACACAGGAAGAGATGGGAAAGATCAAAAACTTGTTGGAAGAGGCAAGAAGGTTAAATGAGGAAATAAATGAAGAAGAGAAGGATAATTTTCATTTCAGAGTTCTTCCAGACAAAGGGGAGATAAAGAAGATAATGTCAGAAGATCAGGGGATGGGGCCTCATTAAAACTGTTATACACAAATGCTGATGGATTAGCTGGTAAGGCAGTAGAATTAAAAGATAGTATTGACAACAGTAAGGCAGATATAGTAGCAATTACAGAGACTAAGTTGAGTGAGGATATAAACAGTGTCACAGTGTTTCCTAAGGGCTTCAGAATATTAAGGGTTGAAAGATCTGAGAGGACTGGTGGAGGGATAGCGCTGCTCATAAGTGAAAGGATTCAAGTTGAAGAAATAAACTTCTCAATAGAAACTGAGTTCAAGGAATTTCTTGTTGCTCGCATAAATACTTGGTCAGAGAGCATTATAATAACTGTTGTATATAACCCACCAAGGAACCAGAATAGGCTTGAAGTTTATGAGGAAAGTCATACAGGTACTATTGAAGTCATAAACTCAGTTGTTAACATGGCACGGGAAAAAAAAAAATGTAGGATATTGATTATGGGAGACTTTAATCATAAAGAGATAGATTGGATAAATCTTGACCCACACAGTGGTGAGGACTCATTTGGGGCAAGATTCCTAGATTTCGTACAAGGAAATTTCCTACACCAACATGTAATGGAACCAACGAGGGCCTGGGGTGGGGATGAGCCATCACTACTTGATCTAGTATTCACAGATAATGTGTTGGATATTTAAAAAATTGAGTATGAACCACCAATTGGAAAGAGTGACCACTGTGTGTTGTTGATGGAGTATATCATTGAAGATATTCTGCCTGAGAGTAGAGGCACTGAGGACAAGAGGAGGAACTATCCAAAAGGAGATTACATAAAAATGAATGAGCTCTTTGCAGTTATTGACTGGGGAACCTTATTTTACAACAAATCTGTACAAGAAATGTATCACATCTTTTGTGAGAAATATGGGAAGATAGTATATTGCTGCATACCTGTCACCAAAGTAGGTGTAATTCATGCAGATATAGAGAAATGGTTCGATAATGGGTGTAAAAGAGCTAATGAGTGGAGAGACAAATGCTGGAAAAGGTATAGGAGGAGAAAAAACATAAATGCCTGGCAAACCTACAAAAGAGCAAGAAATGACTACCTAAGTAAAAGGAGAGAGGCAGAGAGAGACTATGAGAGGGACGTCACCAGGAAGGCTAAAGAAAATCCCAAGCTTTTCCACAGCTTTATCAGAGGAAAACTGAAGGTAAAAGAACAGGTTTTAAGGCTAAAGAGAGCGGATGGAAGCATCACTGAGACGGAAGAAGAGATCTGCAAAGAATTGAACAAGGAGTTTCAGTCAGTATTTACAGTAGAAAATACCCCACCCCCTCAGATTGCAGAGATAGAAGCTTAAGGGCCAGTATTAGAGAACATCAACCTTACAGTCACAGAGGTATGCAAAGCACTGATGGATTTAGATGTTCATAAAGCTACAGGTCCTGATGACATATCCCCTCATGTGTTTAAAAAATGCGCAAACTCAATATCAGTGGCACTAAGTATCATACTTACAAATTCAATGGAGTCAGGAGAGATTCCAAGATGCTGGAAGTAAGCAAATGTGATACCTATCATCAAAAAGGGAAGGAGGGATATGGCTCTGAGCCTTATACCAGTTTCCTTGACCAGCATAGTTTGCAAAGTTATGGTGAAGCTACTAAGGAAACATATCTCTCTTCACTTGGAATCCTTCAACTTTTTGTCAGTGAGGCAACATGGCTTCAGAGAAGGTAGATCAACAGTAACAAACTTATTAGAATATTATGATGAGGTAAGCCGAATCTTACAGGAAAGAGAGGGCTTTGCAGATTGCATATTCCTAGACTTTCAGAAAGCATTTGACACTGTTCCACATGGGAGACTTATTAGGAAGCTTCAAGCAATGGCTAGAATAGGTGGAAATGTCTTGGAATGGATAAGTACTTACTTAGAAGGAAGGGAACACAGGGTTAGAGTAAGACACCCAGTGTCTGAATGGAGAAGAGTTAGTAGTGGAGTTCCACAGGGTTCAGTTTTAGGGCCACTTTTGTTCCTTGTATATGTAAATGACCTACCAGAGTCTGTATATTCATTCATGAATATGTTTGCAGATGATGCAAAGATTGTGAAGAATGTAAGAAACGAGAACAATGGTAGAGAACTTCAGGAAGATCTAGATAGTCTGGATGAGTGGTCAAAAAAGTGGCTAATGAAATTCAATACTTCAAAATGTAAGGTAATGAGAATGGGTACAAGTGCAAGAAGGCCCAAGCTTGACTACTCGGTGGCTGGAGTACAACTTCAAGAGACAGAAAATGAGAGAGATCTAGGAGTAAGCATACTGGCAGATTTGTCTCTAGAAATACATATAAATGGCATAGTAAGGGCAGCATATGCATTCTTATCAAATGTAAGGGTAGCCTTCAGGCACATGGACAAGGAAATGTTCAGAAATATTTATGTAGCCTATGTGAGGCCAAAACTTGAATATGCAGCCCCCTTTTGGAATCCGCAGTTGAAAAAGCACATAGCTAAGCTTGAAAAAGTTCAAAGACATGCCACAAAACTGGTGCCAGATATACGCAATCTCAGTTATGATGAGAGGCTGAGTGAATTAGACTTACCATCACTCGAAGCTAGAAGATTGATGGGGGATATGGTAACAGTCTTTAAATTCCTTCATGTTAATGATAGAGTGAATAGTAATCGATTTTTTTATATGGCAGGCTCTATAACTAGAGGTCATAGTTTGAAGCTTGGTAAGAAATCTTCTTTGCATGATGTAAGGAAATACTTTTTCAGTGTAAGAGTAGTTGCTATTTTGAATTCGCTAAGCGAGGAGGTAGGTAATGCTATCTCAGTGCATAGTTTTAAGGACAGGTATGATAAGTATCACTAAGTATAAAATGGAACCGATCAGGAGAAGGGAAGATACGAGCTTTGGGCTCTTTCCTGTAAAAACAATTAGGTAATTACACAAATGCTGATGGATTAGCTGGTAGGGCAGTAGAATTAAAAGATAGGATTCACAACAGTAAGGCAGTTATTGTAGCAATTACAGAGACTAAGTTGCGTGAGGACATAAACAGTGTCACAGTTTTTCATTAGGGCTTCAGAATATTAAAGTTTGAAAGATCTGAGAGGACTGGTGGAGGGATAGCACTGCTCATAAGTGAAAGGATTCATTTTGAAGAAATAAACTTCGCAATAGAAAGTGAGTTCAAGGAATTTCTTGTTGCTCGCATAAATACTGGATCAGAGATCATTTTAATAACTGTTGTATATAACCCACCAAGGAAGCAGAATAGGCTAGAAGTTTATGAGGAAAGTCATATAGGTACTATTGAAGTCATAAACTCAGTTGTTTACATGGCACAGGAGAGAATATGTAGGATTTTGAATATGGGAGATTTTAATCATAAAAAGATAGATTGGATAAATCTTGACCCACACAGTGGTGAGGACTCATTTGGGGCAAGATTCCTAAATTGCATACAAGGGAATTTCCTATACCAACATGTAATGGAACTAACGAGAGCCAGGGGTGGGGAAGAGCCATCAATACTTGATCTAGTATTCACAGATAATGTGTTGGATATTGAAAAAATTGAGTATGAACCACCAATTGAAAAGAGTGACCACTGTGTGTTGTTGATGGAGTATATCATTGGAGATATTCTGCCTGAGAGTAGAGGCACTAAGGACGTGAAGAGGAACTATCCAAAAGGAGATTACATCAAAATGAATGAGCTTTTTGCAGTTATTGACTGGAGAACCTTATTTTACAACAAATCTGTACAAGAAATGTATGACATCTTTTGTGAGAAATATGGGAAGATAGTAGATTGCTGCATACCTGTTACCAAAGTAGGTGTAATTAATGCCAGAGAGAAATGGTTCGATAATGAGTGTAAAAGAGATAAGGAGTGGAGAGATAAATGCTGGAAAAGGTATAGGAGGAGAAAAAAACATAAATGCCTGGCAAACCTACAAAAGAGCAAGAAATGAAAACCTAAGTAAAAGAAGAGAGGCATAAAGAGACTATGAATGGGACATCACCAGGAAGGCTAAAGAAAATCCCAAGCTTTTCCACAGCTTTATCAGAGGAAAACTGAAGGTAAAAGAACAGGTTTTAAGGCTAGAGAGAGAAGATGGAAACATCATTGAGACGGATGATGAGATCTGCAAAGAATTGAACAAGTAGTTTCAGTCAGTATTAACAGTAGAAAATACCCCAACCCTCAAATTGCATAGATAGAAGCTCAAGGGGCGGTATAAGAAAACAACCTTACAGTAACAGAGGTATGCAAAGCACTGAAGGAGTTAGATGTTCATAAAGCTACAGGTCTTGATGACATATCCCTTCATGTACTTAAAAAATGCACAGACTCAATATCAGTGGCACTAAGTATCATATTTAAAAACTCACTTGAGTCAGGGGAGATTCCAAGATGCTGGAAACAAGCAAATGTGATACCTATCTTCAAAAAGGGAAGGAGGGATACAGCTCTGAACTATAGACCAGTTTCCTTGACCAGCAAAGTTATGGAGAAACTACTAAGGAAACATATCTCTATTCACTTGGAATCCTTCAACTTTTTGTCAGTGAGGCAACATGACTTCAGAGAAGGTAGATCAACAGTAACAAACTTATTAGAATTTTATGATGAGATAAGCCTAATCTTACAGGAAAGAGAGGGGTGGGCAGATTGCATATTCCTAGACTTCCAGAAAGCGTTTGACACTGTTCCACATGGGAGACTTATTAGGAAGCTGCAAGCAATGGCTAGCATAGGTGAAAATGTCTTGAAATTAATAAAAACTTACTTAGAAGGAAGGGAACAGAGGGTTAGAGTAAGACACTCAGTGTCTGAATGGAGAAGAGTTAGTAGAGGAGTTCCACACTGTTCAGTTTTAGGGCCACTTTTGTTCCTTGTATATGCAAATGACCTACCAGTGTCTGTAAATTCATTCATGAATATGTTTGCAGATGATGCAAAGATTGTGAAGAAAGTAGCAAACGAGAACAATGGTAGAGAACTTCAGGAAGATCTAAATTGTCTGCATTAGTGGTCAAAAAAGTGGCTAATGAAATTCAATACTTCAAAATGTAAGGTAATGAGAATGGGTACAAGTGCAAGAAGACCCAAGCTTGAATACTCGGTGGCTGGAGCACAACTTCAAGAGACAGAAAATGAGAGAGATTTAGGAGTAAACATACTAGCAGATTTGTCTCCAGAAATACATATAAATGGCATAGTAAGGGCAGCATATGCATTCTTATCAAATGTAAGGGTAGCCTTCAGGCACATGGACAAGGTAATGTTCAGAAATATTTATGTAACCTATGTGAGGCCAAAACTCGAATATGCAGCCCCCTTTTGGAATCCACACTTGAAAAAGCACATAGCTAAGCTTGAAAGAGTTCAAAGACACGCCACGGAACATGTGCCAGAAATCCATAATCTCAGTTATGATGAGAGGCTGAGTGAATTAGACTTATCATCACTCGAAGATAGAAGATTGAGGGGGATATGGTGACAGGCTTTAAATTCCTTCATGGTTATGATAAAGTGGTTAAGGATTGATATTTTGATATGGCAGGCTCTAGAACTAGAGGTCATAGTATGAAGCTTGGTAAGAAAACTTCTTTGCAGGATGTAAGGAAATACTATTTCAGTGCATGAGTAGCTGATAATTTTAATTTGCTAAGCGAGGAGGTAGTTAATGCTATCTCAATTAATAGTTTTAAGGACAGGTATGATAAATATCACTAAGTACAAAATGGAACCGATCAGGAGACGGGAAGTGTACGAGCTTTGGGCTCTTTCCTGTGACACAATTAGGTAATCACAATTAGCTAATCATATATATGTATATATATATATATATATATATATATATATATATATATATATATATATATATATATATATATATATATATATATATATATATATATATATATATATAGATATAGATATGATATATATATATATATATATATATATATATATATATATATATATATATATATATATATATATATATATATATATATATATATATATATATATATATATATATATATATATATATATATATATATATTTATATCTGTAATATGAACATAGTGGCATTCAGATAGAATGCGTTCATTCCTAAGTATAGCAGATATAAGCTAGAAAGTCTGATTCCTTTTAACCTTCTGTGGTGTAGTTGGTAGGGCCTTGACTTAGTAATTATAAATCCTATGTTCATGTCTCGGTTGGAGTAAAAAATTATTCATTTTTTCACAT
>JAXCGZ010015106.1:130000-135000 GCA_037179515.1 Halocaridina rubra
ATATATATATATATATATATATATATATATATATATATATATATATATATATATATATATATATATATATATATATATATATATATATATATATATATATATATATATATATATATATATATATATATATATATATATATATATATATATATATATATATATATATATATATATATATATATATATATATATATATATATATATATATATATATATATATATATATATATATATATATATATATATATATATATATATATATATATATATATATATATATATATATATATATATATATACATATGCTCATGTGTGTGATTACTTAATTGTGATTACCAAAATGTGTTTATGGGAAAGAGTCCAAAGCTCGCATCTTCCCATCTTCTGATCGGTTCCATTTTCTACTTAGTGATATTTATCATACCTGTCCTTAAAACTATGCATTGAGATAGCATTAACTACCTCCTCGCTTAGCGAATTCCAATTATCAACTGCTCTTACACTGAAAAAGTATTTCCTTACATCCAGCAAAGATGTTTTCTTACCAAGCTTCAAACTATGACATCTAGTTCTAGAGCCAGCCATATCAAAATATCGATCCCTATCCACCCTATCATAACCATGAAGGAATTTAAAGACTGTCACCATATCCCCCCTCAATTTTCTAGCTTCGAGTGATGGTAAGTCTAATTCCCTCAGCCTCACATCATAACTGAGACTGCGTATTTTTTACACCAGTTTCGTGGCATGTCTTTGAACTTTTTCAAGCTTAGCTATGTGCTTTTTCAAGTGCGGATTCCAAAAGGGGGCTGCATATTCAAGTTTTGGACTCACATAGGTTACAAAAATATTTCTGAACATTTCCTTGTCCATGCGTCTGAAGTCTACCCTTACATTTGATAAGAAAGCATATGCTGCCCTTACTATGCCATTTATATTCATTTCTGTAGACAAATCTTCCAGCATGTTTACTCCTAGATCTCTCTCATTTTCTGTCTCTTGAAGTTGTACTCCTGCCGCCGAATAGTCATGCTTAAGCCTTCTTGCACTTCTACCTATTCTCATTACCTTACATTTTGAAGTAATGAATTTCATTAGCCACATTTCTTATCACTCTTGCAGACTATTTATATCTTCCTGAAGTTCTCTACCTTTGTTTTCGTTTCTTACTTTCTTCACAATCTTTGCATCATCTGCAAACATATTCATGAATGAATTTACAGACTCTAGTAGGTCATTTACATATTCAAGGTACAAAAGTGGCCCTAAAACCGAACCCTGTGGAACTCCGCTACTAACTCTTCTCCATTCAGACACTGAGTGTCTTACTTTAACCCTCTGTTCCCTTCATTCTAAGTAAGATTTTATCCATTCCAAGACATTTCCACCTATTCTAGCCACTGCTTGCAGCTTCCTAATAAGTCTCCCATGTGGAACTGTGTCAAACGCTTTCTGGAGGTTTAGGAATATGCAATCTGCCCAGCCCTCTCTTTCTTGTAAGATTCGGCTTACTTCATCATAAAATTGTAATAAGTTTGTTACTGTTGATCTACCTTCTCTGAAGCCATGTTGCCTAACTGACAAAAAGTTGTAGGATTCCAAGTGAAGAGAGATATGTTTCCTTAGTAGTTTCTTCATAACTTTGCAAACTATGCTGGTCAAGGAAACTGGTCTATTGTTTAGAGCCGTATCCCTCCTTCCCTTTTTGAAGAAAGGTATCAGGTTTGCTTCTTTCCAGCATCTTGGAATCTCCCCTGACTCCAGTGACTTTAAATAAGATACTTAGTGCCACTGATATTGAAATTGTGCATTTTTTAAGTACATGAGGGGATATATCATCTGGAACATGTGTGTGTGTGTGATTACCTAATTGTGATTACCTAATTGTGTTTACGGGAAAGAGCCCAAAGCTCGTATCTTCCCGTCTCCTGATCGGTTCCATTTTAGACTTAGTGATACTTATCATACCTGTCCTTAAAACTATGGATTGAGATAGCATTAACTACCTCCTCGCTTAGCGAATTCCAATTATCAACTACTCTTACACTGAAAAAGTATTTCCTTACATCCTGCAAAGAAGTTTTCTTACGAAGCTTCAAACTATGACCTCTAGTTCTAGAGCCAGCCATATCGAAATATCGATCCCTATCCACTCTATCATAACCATGAAGGAATTTAAAGACTGTCACCATATCCCCCTTTACTCTTCTAGCTTCGAGTGATGGTAAGTCTAATTCCCTCAGCCTCTCATCATAACTGAGATTGCGTATTTCTGGCACCAGTTTCGTGGCATGTCTTTGAACTTTTTCAAGCTTAGCTATGTGCTTTTTCAAGTGCGGATTCCAAAAAGGGGCTGCATATTCGAGTTTTGGCCTCACATAGGTTACATAAATATTTCTGAACATTTCCTTGTCCATGTGCCTGAAGGCTACCCTTACATTTGATAAGAATGCATATGCTGCCCTTACTATGCCATTTATATGTATTTCTGGAGACAAATCTGCCAGTATGTTTACTCCTAGATCTCTCTCATTTTCTGTCTCTTGAAGTTGTACTCCAGCCACCGAGTAGTCAAGCTTGGGCCTTCTTGCACTTGTACCCATTCTCATTACCTTACATTTTGAAGTATTGAATTTCATTAGCCACTTTTCTGACCACTCATGCAGATTATTTAGATCCTCCTGAAGTTCTCTACCATTGTTCTCGTTTTTTACTTTCTTCACAATCTTTGCATCATCTGCAAACATATTCATGAATGAATTTACACACTCTGGTAGGTCATTTACATATACAAGGAACAAAAGTGGCCCTAAAACTGAACCCTGTGGAACTCCACTACTAACTCTTCTCCATTCAGACACTGAGTGTCTTACTCTAACCCCCTGTTCCCTTCCTTCTAAGTAAGTTTCTATTCATTCCAAAACATTTCCACCTATTCTAGCCATTGAGTGCAGCTTCCTAATAAGTCTCCCATGTGGAACAGTGTCAAACGCTTTCTGAAAGTCTAGGAATATGCAATCTGCCCAGCCCTCTCTTTCCTGTAAGATTTGGCTTACCTCATCATAAAATTCTAATAAGTTTGTTACTGTTGATCTACCTTCTCTGAAGCCATGTTGCCTCACTGGCAAAAAGTTGAAGGATTCCAAGTGAAGAGAGATATGTTTCCTTAGTAGTTTCTCCATAACTTTGCAAACTATGCTGGTCAAGGAAACTGGTCTATAGTTCAGAGCCGTATCCCTCCTTCCCTTTTTGAAGATAGGTATCACATTTGCTTGTTTCCAGCATCTTGGAATCTCCCCCGACTCCAGTGACTCCTTAAATATGATACTTAGTGCCACTGATATTGTGTTTGCGCATTTCTTAAGCACATGAGGGGATATGTCATCAGGACCTGTAGCTTTATGAACATCTAAATCCATCAGCACTTTGCATACCTCTGTGGCTGTAAGGTTGATGTTCTCTAATACCGGCCCTTGAGCTTCTATCACTGCAATCTGAGGGGGTGGGGTATTTTCTACTGTAAATACTGACTGTAAGTCCTTGTTCAATTCTTTGCAGATCTCTTCATCCGTCTCAGTGATGCTTCCATCCGCTCTCTTTAGCCTTAAAACCTGTTCTTTTACCTTCAGTTTTCCTCTGATAAAGCTGTGGAAAAGCTTGGGATTTTCTTTAGCCTTCCTGGTGATGTCCCTCTCATAATCTCTCTCTGCCTCTCTCCTTTTACTTAGGTAGTCATTTCTTGCTCTTTTGTAGGTTTGCCAGGCATTTATGTTTTTTCTCCTCCTATACCTTTTCCAGCATTTGTCTCTCCACTCCTTAGCTCTTTTACACCCATTATCAAACCATTTCTCTCTGGCATGAATTACACCTACTTTGGTGACACGTATGCAGCAATCTACTATCTTCCCATATTTCTCACAAAAGATGTCATACATATCTTGTACAGATTTGTTGTAAAATAAGGTTCTCCAGTCAATAACTGCAAAAAGCTCATTCATTTTGATGTAATCTCCTTTCGGATAGTTCCTCCTCATGTCCTCAGTGCCTCTACTCTCAGGAAGAACATCTTCAATGATATACTCCATCAACAACACACAGTGGTCACTCTTTCCAATTGGTGGTTCATACTCAATATTTTCAATATCCAACACATTATCTTTGAACACTAGATCAAGTAGTGATGGCTCATCCCCACCCCTGGCCCTTGTTGGTTCCATTACATGTTGGTGTAGGAAATTCTCTTGTACGCAATCTAGGAATCTTGCCCCGAATGATTCCTCACCACTGTGTGGGTCAAGGTTTATCCAATCTATCTCTTTATGATTAAAGTCTCCCATAATCAAAATCCTACATTTTTTTTCCCGTGCCATGTTAACAACTGAGTTTATGACTTCAATAGTACCTATATGACTTTCCTCATAAACTTCAAGCCTATTTTGGTTCCTTGGTGGGTTGTATACAACAGTTATTATAATGCTCTCTGACCCAGTATTTATGCGAGCAACAAGAAATTCCTTGAACTCACTTTCTATAGCCAAGTTTATTTCTTCAACTTGAATCCTCTCACTTATGAGCAGTGCTATCCCTCCACCAGTCCTCTCTTTTTGTGTGGGGGTGTGGGTGTGCGCGCGCCCGCGCGCGCACTCGTGTGTGTGTGTGATTACCTAATTGTGATTACCTAATTGTGTTTGCGGGAAAAGTCCAAAGCTCGTATCTTCCCGTCTCCTGATCGGTTCCATTTTGTACTTAGTGATGCTTATCATACCAGTCCTTAGAACTATGTGTGTGTGTGTGTGTGTGATTACCTAATTGTGATTACCTAATTGTGTTTACGGGAAAGAGCCCAAAGCTCGTATCTTCCCGTCTCCTGATCGGTTCCATTTCATACTTAGTGATACTTATCATACCTGTCCTTAAAACTATGGATTGAGATAGCATTAACTACCTCCTCGCTTAGCGAATTCCAATTATCAACTACTCCTACACTGAAAAAGTATTTC